>JAQZBX010097834.1:0-11646 GCA_029593785.1 Cabassous unicinctus | reverse complement strand
CATATATCATATCTTCTTACTATATCATCCTTTTCTTTTGGCCTTTCTTCTGTGATTTCCATCATTTTTTTTGTCTCCTTGCTTCATTTTGGACTTTTTCCTTCATATATTTTCCAGTTTCTTCAACTTTTCCTAATCTATGTTAAATTCATTCTTTGTGTTCTTAATTTTGATGTATAGTATTTTTCAGTTTTAGAATATACATTGAGTTCTTTTATATAGTTTTTAATCCTTTTGTCTTCTACTTCACTGAACATATTAATGACAATTATTTTAAAGGTTTTGTCTGATAACTCCAATCTGGAGACCTTTAGGTCAGTGTTTGGGGCTTTTTTGTTTGTTTTTGGATTTGTGTGTGTGTGTGTTTGTCTGTTTGTTTGTTTGTTTGTTTGTTTTCTGGGTTTACTTTTTTAGTTATATGGGTGTTTCTTTTCTCCTTGACTGCATCCTTATTTTTTATTTATTGCCAGATATTGCAGTTGTAACACTGCTTGTAGAAAATCCTTAGCACCTGGGATATTATATATCTTCAAAGAGGATTTACATTTGCTTCTACTAGTCGCTTGGGAGCTTGACTAATCTGTGACAAACCCAATCCAATTTCAGGTATTTAAACGGAGCAATGATCCCTGAATAGGCCAATCTACCTTCATTTATCTTTACTACTATAGCTTATTAGGCCTTTGTGGACCCAAATATAAGTGAAGTGCATTCACTAGGAAGAAAGAAGGAAATCCAAGGTAGGATCTGGACTCTACTCTGTACTTTCCTAACTCCCAACCCTTTCTTAAAATTCCTTTGGAATTGGCATACAATCCCTATGATAAACTCTTCTTTCCAGCTTTTGATTCTCCCCTGGATCCTGATCTCATAATTCTACACTATTTTGTTGGTCTTTAATATCTTGAGACAAATTTTGTTAACTTTTTATTCAAATTTTCTACCTTTCAGTGGAAAGGTTAACCCTGAATTATCTATACTGGCATTAGTGGAAGTAGAAATCCACCTTTTACCCTTTTTAGATAAAAATTTCTTGAGTCTTTGAATTAAAGTCACCAAAATAACATTGAAAAAGATGTTGTGAAGGTTACTTTCATATGCCAGCTTGGCTGGGTTACAGTGGCCAGTTGTTTGGTCAAGCAAGCACTGGCCTGATTGTTACTGTGAGGGTATTTTGTAGATGGATTTACGTATAATCAGTTGATTGCATGTATGGCTGATTACATCTACAACAAATGAAGGAAATTACCTTCAGCAATGTAAGGAGTATCCTTATCTAATAATTAGAGGTCTTAAAAGCCAGAACTGAAGATTTCAGAAATCAGAAAGGATTTCTGCCTCAGATTCAGTCATCCAGCTACCTCTGGGGAATATGAGGAATATGGACTTGCCAGACTTCAGAATCATCTTTATTGGAGTTTCCAGCTTGTGGCCTGCCCTGTGGAATTCAGACTTGCCAGTCCCCATGCTCACATGAGCCAATTCCTCATAATAAATCTCTTAACACACACACATACACACACACACACACAACCTGTCTGTTCTCTTTCTCTGGATAACTCTAATACATATTTTGGTACTGAGTGTAGGATGCTATTACAAATACCTAAAAATGTGGAAGTGGCTTTGGAATTGGGTAATGGGTAAAGGCTGGTAGAATTTTGAGGTGCTCGATAGGAAAAAAACTAGATTGCTGGGGAGAGACCTGTAGAGAAAGTTTCTATCCGCAATATACATATTGTCATGAACAGAATATTGATAGACATTAAAGATGCTTCCGGTGAGGTCTTAAAAAGAAATGATGAGTGTGTTATTGGAAGCTGGAAGAAAGGTAATCCTTGTTATAAAGTGGCAGAGAATTTGGCAAAATTGTATTCTGATGTTGGATGGAAGGCAGAACTTATAAACAATGAAGTTTGATATTTAGCTGAGGAGATTTCCAAGTAAAGTGTGGGAGATGCAGGCTGGGTTCTCTGCAGCTTGTAGTAAAATGAGAAAGGGAAGGAATAAACTGAGGCCTGAACTATTAAGCACAAAGGAACAAGGTATTGATGATTTAGACAATTCCCAGCCTATCAAGATAGTGTGTTCTGATACTAGGGCCAGAAGTGGCTCTATCAGGGACCACACTGAGCTTCAAGGAGGCAATACCCTAGAGAAAGGGGCCCCACATGAGGGTATAACTGACTACCTGTATTCTAAGGAGATAAGGTATCTGACTCATGGATTCAGTCAACCATGTCAGAGGAAGTCAGTATTGGAGATTCATTTATCCAGGAAGGAACTTCAGAAGATTCTTTTGTCTGATAGTTTAGATGCCCACTTGATGTGCATGCAAAACCAACAAGATTTTTGGGAATTTTGTATGAGCAGAATCACTGCCAGCCTGGACATAAAGGGAAAGAGACAGAATGAAATGAAGGAAAAATGACTTCAAGGGCAGAATATGTAAGCAGATGTCTGCAGAAGAGATTTCCTTGGGCCAAGATAGAGGGGCTTCCACCCCAGCCTTTGTATGAGGAGGGGCTTCTGCCCAGTGTTTAGAAAAAGTGGACCTTTGGCCTCAGTGTTTGGAGGGGCTTACCCTTCCACCTTGGTGTTTGGGGGGGAGCTTTGCCATGACCCCAGTGCTAAGAGAGTGTAGGTCTATGCCCTGGCAAATGAGGAGAGCATGGCTGCCACCCCACTGCTTAGAAAGGGTGCAGATGCATCTCCAGCAAGCCCCAGGGACAAAGCATTGACCCGGAAATGACTCTCAGACCTTATAATCGAATGGAGTTTGTCCTACTGGATTTCAGATTTACTTGGGACTTGGGACCCCTGTTTTCCTGCCAATGTCTCCCTTCTGGGATCAGAATGTCTATCCTTTGCTTGTCCTACTATTATATTTTGGAAGCAGATAACTAGTTTTATAGATTTCACAAGTCTACAGAAAGGAATTTTTCCCAGATTGACCACACTCATAACTGATTTTGATGAGACTTTAGACTTAGAGTTGTTACCAAAACATGTTGTTTTGGGGTCCAGAGAGTGGAGTGTTGAGGACTGAATCATGTCCCCACAAAAAATACATGTAAGTCTTAATTCCCCATTCCTGAGTGTGAACCCATTTGTAAATAAGATCTTTAAAGATATTTTTATTAAAGTAAATACTCATTTGTGAATAGGATCTTTGAAGATCCTGTTTAGATGAAGCCACATTGAATTGGGGGAGTGGGGCTTAACTTATATAGCTGAAATCCTTATAAGGAGAAGAAATCTAGCCAGAGACATAGACAACTGAGTAGGAGAAGTGGAAGCCAGAAGCAGCAGCTATGTGATGGAGGCAGAGATGCAAGCCTCGGAGCCCCAAGGATTGAGGAAAGCCAGTACCAGAATGCTACAGACCTCAGGAGAAAGCATGGCCTGTCGAGAACTTGGCTTTGGACTTGTAGCTTCCAAAACTGTGAGACAATGGATTACCATTGTTTAAGCCAACCAATTATGTGATATTTGTCATAACATTCCTGGCAAACCAAGACAGAAGAAATACAACATGAGACAGGGTGACAGGAGTGGAAAAAATCTATCTTCTCAGTAAAAATGTTAACTTGTTTTTGTGCATGGAAGAAATCAAGAAAGCTGAGAGTAGGACCGAAAAAAAATCAATAAATGAAGAACTTATGGAAAGAGAAATCTGCTCTTTAGTGCAACTTCTGGCTATTTTGTGTAATTTTTCAAAGCCATATGCAAGCAAAATGTAATTCTTGTGCATATTTTCCTCAGGGTATTTTATGGAATATTGTTTTAGTTGTTCATAAGGGAACTCATTAAGCCTAGAATAAAGTTATGCAATTTGAATAAAAAGGACAGCTAAAGCCATTTGCAAAATGAACATTTAGGTCCAAAATAACCTCTAATTTCTCTCGATACTTCTGTGACACTGTCCTATTTAGAAGTGTGTTGTTTAGTCTTCAAACATTTGGGGGATTTTCTGGCTACCATTCTGTTACTGACTTCTAATTTTCTCCCATTGTTGTCTGAGAGTGAATCCTAGTAACATTTCTATTCTTTTAAATATGTCAATATGTGTTTTATGGCTCAGTATGTGGTATATCTTGGTGAATATACCAGTGAGCTTGAGAAGAACGTGTAATCTGTTGTTGCTGATGAAGTATTCTGAAAATGTCAATTAGATGCTGTTCAGTTCAACTACATCCTTACTGATTTTCTGCCTGCTAGTTCTGTCAGTTACTGATAGGGTTGTTGGAGTTTCCAACCATAATAGTGGATTTGTCTATATCCCCCTTGCAATTCTATCAGCTCTTGCTCATTTATTTATTTTTTCTCTTTCATCACTTTATTTTTACTTATTTTTATTTTTAAAAAGATACTTAGATAACATAAATATTACATAATTTTTTTAATTTTTAATTTTTTTATTTTTTAAAAGATACTTAGATCTTCCTCATTTATTTTGATGCTCTGTTCTTAGGCACATGCAAATTCAAGATTTTTATGTCTTGGCGAATTGACCTCTTTTTTATTATGTAATGACCTTCTTTATCCCAAGAATTTTCCTTTCTCTGAAGCTGCTTTGACTTAAATTAATATAGTTACTCCAGTTTTCTTTTTTTAACTCTTCATTTTACTCTTTCATAAAGTACACAAGTGATTATTGTTCCCTTGCTAAAAATACGTCAAAGTCTTTGTCTTAGTCAGCCAAAGGGGTGCTAATGTGAAATACCAAAAATGAGTTGGTCTTTATAAAGGGTATTTATTTGGGGTAGAAGTCCACAGATACCAGGCCATAAAGCGTTATGTTTCTTCTCTCACCACAGTCCTTTGCCACGTGTTAGAACAAGACAGCTGCCGACGTTTGCCAGGGTTCAGGCTTCTGGGGTTCCTCTCTTCCCGGGGCTGCGTTTCTCTCCGGGCTTAGCTCTTCTGGTTCCTCCACAAGGTCAGCTGTAGACGATCAGGCGAATGGCTCGCTTCTCTTCTCCTGGGGCTTTCTTTCCAACATCAAAACTGCTTCTCAAAAAACTGCTCCCTCTGTCCTTTGCCATGCCTTTTATATTTGATTCCCCACCCACCAAGGGGTGGGGCTCAACGCCCTACTGATGTGGCCCAGTCAACGCCCCAATCATAACTCAATCATGCCCAGATTAACAGATCAGTTTACAAAATTGTATTTTTGGAATTCATAATAACATCAAACTGCCCAACTTCAACAGTCTTCCAGTTCTTTTTTAAGATCATATAGATCATATCTAAATATCTAAATATGCTATCCACTAGAGGCTTATCTCTGATCTTTCCCTCAGGCTTTTATGCTGCACTTACATTGAACTTTCAGTTCCCCACACAAACACATACAGTCTCATCTGTTGGCCTTATCATGTGTTCTTCTTTCTACTTAGACCTGCCCTTTTACCATTTTCTGCCTTCTTCACTTAGCAGGAAGCCTTACTCATTTTCTTGGTTCTCAGTTTTGTTTCGTTTTTTTTCTGAAGTATTCCATGTGCTCCCATTGCATATAATGCTTCCCTTTTCATAGCATTTATTAACCCAGTTGCCTCTTTCCTTGTTGGGATTCCCCATTCATCTGTTAACTCTGTGTGGGCAAGGTCATATTGGAGTTTTTAGAAATTTTTTCCCCAGTATCTATTACAATACTGTGCACATAGTCAATTCTCAAAATTGTTTATTGAGAAATGTCCAAATCCCTCAGAATCAAAGAGATATTTTGTAAACCATGGGAGGCTGTTGTAAGCCATCCACACATCTCACAGGAGTGTTGTTGAGGCTGTGGACTTCAATTTACAAGAAACTTAGTGCTGATTTTTAACAGTGCCAGGACCATTCTTCCAAACAGGAAGAGCCATTGTGGAGAATTGCTAATATCTTTGGTACCCACAACCTCAATGATCCACTTGAGTTATATCTCTCTGGCTGATGATTTGCCAATTGGAGTCTCTGGCAAAGGAAGGCAGCCTCCATGTGGAGGCACCCTTTGGGGTTTTGGATTCATTGCCTTCCTGATATGACTACCAGGCATACCACTTTGGAAAGTTAGCTTGCTACTGGGCTCTTGTTATAAAGCTGAACACCTGAGCCATGGAGGTCTTGCGACCCTCCCACCTGATACGCCCATTTGGGGTGGGTCAATCCAGACTCCACTAATGAGGTGGGAAGGACCCAACAAGCCTTGCTTATTAAATGGAAGAGGTATATTCAGGAAGGCAGCTGGCCTG
This sequence comes from Cabassous unicinctus, assembly GCA_029593785.1. NCBI lineage: Eukaryota > Metazoa > Chordata > Mammalia > Cingulata > Chlamyphoridae > Cabassous > Cabassous unicinctus. The sequence continues at coordinate 5,410 of JAQZBX010097834.1, read as the reverse complement.
GCTCCGGCCACATCTTGACTTTACATAGAGACAGCTGCTTCTTTGTGGGACACTCTTTCCCATTCCACCACCTGGCGTAAAGCCTCTGGCTCAGTGGTTTACCTAAATGCCTGGGCCTGGTTCATGGATGGTGTCCACTGGGCTGTTGTAGCTGTTCAACATCAGCACCATCCAGCAGGAGCTGAAAGCAGATGTGGTAGCTCCAGTCAGTGGGTGGAACTCAAGGCCATTCTCAAGACTCTGGCCAAGACTCTCTGTAATGAACCTTGACTTATTTCACTGACCCTTGGAGGAGTTGCTGTTAGGAAACTGACAGATTTTGCAACTGTTGATGGAACCATGTGGCTGGTAAATGTAGATGCTGATGGTCCCGATGGGCCCCTTCTCCGATGAGACCGCCTGGAATTGAGCTGCACCATATCACCACCATTGCCAACTGGAGACAGAAGACACTGGACCTGTGACCCCCTCACAGGGCTATTGGAGAGAGCCGCTCCTTGTTGCCCAAACACCCATTGCTTTTGAATTTTCAAGCATCATGTCATTAAGGTTTGTCAAATACATCAAAACAAAGTGCAGGAGAATGTTTGATTACAAAATGATCTTGGTAGACAATTAACAGCATTTGTATCTGGGTGGGCAAGGTCAACATTTAAAGCAATGTCATTCTTCACATTTTTTAAAAATATAAATGTTCATAAGTTGAGAGTTTGTTAAAAACAGTGGCTTGTGCAATAGGAAAATGCAAACTGTAGAACTGAAAATCAACATTTAGAATAAAGTAGATATCTCTACCTCTTAACAAGTAACCTCCGAGAGGGTGGAGACTTTATTTTGTCCATTATTTATATCACAGTGCCTACAACGATGCTTGAAGCATAGTAAGAGAATCACAGATATTTATTGAATGGATGATTATCACTTAAACTGTTGCTAAAGAGGTAAAATATAAAGTCACAGGTGAATCAAATTGGAAACAAAACAAACAAAAAACTAACTCTTTTCTCTTCTTGGTTCTTGCATGCAGAGAAAAGGTGAATAAAAGCCAATAAATGGAATAAAATAAAAACCAAAACAACACCAAAAAAAAAAAGTTCAATCACTCCTGTGCCTTGGAGGTGATAATGGAGCATGGAGAGTCCATCATGTGCGCTTGAAGGGTCTATTGAGGTGTAGCTTGGGTCGCAAATGTAGGGCCATTATCAGATGCAATGAGTTCAAGAAATAGCTGAACAGGAAACAAATGTGGTTTTGTAGAGCCTGGACAGTGGTGCCCAAAGCAGTGGAATGCACAGGAATGGCTAAGCCAAACCCACAGAAAGCATCACCTGCAGTCAGGATCTAGCAAAATCTTTTGGATGAGATGAGAGGCCCAGTGATCTGCCTGCTCAGAACATGCTGGCCTGTGGGCTCAGGAATCTGTCACTGGGCAGTACTTTCAGCTTTGGTCAGGGTCTGGCAAGCTGGTCAGCTTTGTCATGTGGTTCTGTTGTCTTCTAATGACAGTGACAGTCCACGCTTGCAGGCCTAGACCAGGATGGTGTCTGAACCCTCATGAACTGACCTCTCATGAGTCTGAGAGGTGGACGGTCACACATCTGTTTGGTCTGGGTGGGGAGGACACGTCGGCCTCTGCATTCAGCTGACACGTGTGGTCTGCTTGTTGGTTCTGCTGCCTTTCATCAGCCACAGGGGTAAGAAAAGCTCATTAGGAACAGAACTGATTTTTACCCAAATGTCTCATTGCCACAGGGTCTTATTTTATATGCTTGCCAGTGGCCTTATCAAATAGCAGGCTGCTAGCCACAGCTGAGTCAGTGGGATTCAGTGTTTCATATGATCCACTAAAATGGTCCGAACTGCAGCAATGCCCATTGGGGACAAGTGCACATACACGATACATGTGCACCAATAATGCCTTCAGTAATGGGGGCCACACAGAGGTAGGAGCCCACCAGGACCCACCCATGGTCGGTTTGTACAAGGGTCCCACTGGTGATGGCTTCAGACCCCAAACCAGAGAGCATTATCTGTTTTCCCCTCATCCTGGCATCAGGATCCCTGTGTGATATCAAGAGGCCCAAAAAGCTCAACCCATGGAACTCCATTCTCCACATCCAGCCTCCTTCCCTGTGGGTAAAAAGCCTGCCTTGCTATGCGGCCCGTCTTGAGGCTCAGAGGGAGGGGCGAACAAACAGCACTCGCGTCTCTCACAGGGTCCTTCAGGTTGCAGACCCCAGTGGAGCCTCCTGTCTGTTTGTGGGGGGAGCAGAGAGTCCAGCAGAATAGCTGTTCTTTGTCTGGGGCTCCAGGGCAGAGCAAGGCAGCCCTCTCGGGTGTGGACCGTGTAGGCTTCCCCGGAAGGGAGAGGTAGCACCAGGAAAGCTGCAGCCGCTGGGTCCTCGAGTAGCGGGGAGGTCGGTTACCACCAAGTCCTCTCCCTCTCCTCCCCCGGCCCCTTCTTTTCTCTCTCCCTCTTTTTAGCCTCAAGACATCAGCAGCCTGTGGAGCACAAGCCCTGGAGCCCAGTGCTAAAAGGGGGGTAGGGAGGATGCTAAAGAGAATGATCAGTGTCCCTCCTTGGAACTTCAAGAATGTCCTGTGGCCTCTGCCAGCACCTCCCAAAGGTGTCCTGTGGATGCTTGACCTTTGGGGCCTGCAAACAGCCAGACTGGGTGGAGCTCCCTTACTCCTGCCCAGACTCCTCTCTGGAGTTTGCGACCCTTGAGACAATGTGGTATTTACAGGCCACTTGTCTCCCTGCAGCCAGAGGTGAGGTAGGGTAAAACGTAGGAAAAGGGTGATAACTTGATAACTGAGGAGGATCAATGGAAAATTACCGTCAGATAATATTTCAGGCCTAGTGCCCAAAGATGCCAGATGACAAAAGACTAACCAAAACAAGCTTCACCAATCCCCTCCACAGGAATACAGAGACAGTAAAAAGTCGTAATTCTGATCCCTCTTTTTCATAAAGGGGAAACAACTTTCAAGCCCTCTTTTGCATGAAGCAGGGAGGAGGGAAAAGCCCTAAGCCTTTATAAGATGATCTCTGAACCACATTAGGCACGGCTAGTGTGACTGGGACAAGCATACCCACCCTACCGTCTTGCATGTAATACTTTTGCTTTACATTAAATTCTCTTGCTACTGTACGACTAGTCCTTGAATTCTTTCTCCCTGCTGTGTCAAGAACCCTCTTACCCTAGGTTGAGGCTTTTCAAGACCTCCCAGGACCTAACCAACATCAGAGGGAGGCCACCACCTCAGTCAGAATGTAGGGCACAAACCCTGGAGCAGCTGCCATCCCAGGGGGACACGGAGGCAATTCCTTATGCCTCCCCATGCCATGGCATGCTTTGTTGGCTACTCTGCCCACTGTGCCAAACTGCCAGCCAGAAGAGACACCGAGGAGATGCCAACACACCCCATAGGGGTCGGGGACGCCAGCAAAAGCTGGACTCACATAGGCACTGGATGGAACTATGTTTATCCACATAGAGAAGAAGAGCTAGAGCAAGGTCATTTTCAGCCAGTGGATCCCTCCCCATGCAGCAGTGGGGGAGACCCTGTTCCCTCCCCACTAGGAACAGATATTCTAGTGGAATTGGCCAGGTGTCATGGACACACATGCTTATGCAGTACAAAGAATTTGCTGTGCACCTGGAATGGGGAGGATCACCTTATAAAGAAGAACCTGGGCTAAGAATGAACTCACTACCCAGCCTCTGAATAAAAGCATGTTCCAGGCCAAGGCTCTTACTGGGCATGCTCAGGGAAAGGCAGCTGGTTGCACAATGGCAGCTTCCCCAACAAAATAAAACTGTCTTTATTTGTATATGACATGATTTCCTATGCAAAATGTCCCCCCCCCCAAATCCTATAAAGATACCTCCTGAAACTAATAAATGAGTGTAGCAAAGTCACAGTATACAAGATCAATATAAAAGTCAATTACTTTCCTATATACAGCAATGTGCAATCAGAATTTGAAATTTAAAAACCAATTCTGTTTACAATAACATAAAAAATGAAATAGTTAAATGTAAGTAACAAAATATATACAAGATACATATGTTGAAAACTATAAAACACTGATGAAACAAATTAAAGAAGATCTAAATAAATGAAGCAATAATCCATGTTCATGGGTGGGAAAATCCAATATTGTTGGCATCACGTCTTGACAACTTGATCTATAGATTTAACATAATCCCGACAAAAATCCCAGCAAGCTATTTTGTACATATCGAAAAACTTATTCTAAAGCTTATATGGAAAGGCAGAAGACTTAGAATAACCAATACAATACCAAAGAGGAATAAAGCTGGTAGACTTGCACTGTCAGATTTCAAGACTTATTATAAAGCTACAGTAATCAAGACAGAATAGGGAGCTGTCTAAATCAACAGAACACAATAGATAGCCTAGAGATATAAATATAGTCAACTGAACTTGCCAAAGTCACAAAGAAAAATCAATGGAAAAAGAGAGTCTTTTCAAGAAATGATGCTGGACTAACTAGACATCCATATATAAGTAAATGAGCCTAGAGAAAGACCTTATTCCTTTCACCAAAAAGTAACTCAAAATAGATCATGTACTAAAAAAAAATGCAAAACTAAACTTCTAGAAGAATGTATAGGAGGAAATCTATGTGATCTTGGGTTTGGTGATGAGTTTTTAGGTAAAACACTAAAACATAATCTATGAAAGAAAAAGTAATAAATTGGAATTGATTAAAATTTAAAACTTTTGCTCTATGAAAGATACTGTTAAAAGAATGAAAAGACAAGCCACAATCTTAGAGAAAATATTTGGGAACCATATCTGATAAAGGAATTTTATCCAAAATATACAAAGAACTCTTAAAATGCCACAATAAGAATATAAACAACCTAATTAAAAATGGTCAAAAGATCTTAACAAACACATCCCCAAAGAAGATATACAGTTTGGCAAATAAGCAGATGAAAAGATGCTCAACATTATTTGCCATTAGAGAAATGCAAATTAAAACAATGATGAGATTCTACACAGCTATTAATACAGTTAAAATTTCCCTCAACCCTCTGCAAAAAGATGATACCAATTGCTGTTCAGGATGCAGAGCACTAGGCATTCTCATCCATTGCTGGTGGGAATGTAAAATAACACAGCCACTTTGAAAGATAGTTTGGCAGTTTCTTACAAAGCTAAACCATAGATCCATGTGATCTGGCAGTTACATTCCTAGGTATTTATTCAACTGATTTGAAAACATTTCCATCATGAAAATGTTTATAGCTGCTTTAGTTACAATAACCCAGAACTTGAAGCAACCTAGATGTCCTTTAACAGGTGAATGGCCAAACTGTGGTACATTCATTCAATGGAAAACTATTCAGCAATAAAAATGAATGAGGGAAGT
>JAQZBX010097833.1:0-11650 GCA_029593785.1 Cabassous unicinctus | reverse complement strand
GCAAAGTTGTAGGAAGCACATTACCTGGCTGCAACACGTACAATAAAATCACAATAATTATACAGAATCCTATTGATGAAATAGACAAATAAACTCACAGAAATGGGGTCCACTGATGTTTCACAGAGGACAAGGGTAATTTGATGTAGAAAGTATGGTCTTCTCAACATGTGGAGCTGGAACCATAGGATGCAATCATGCCAAACAAAAAAGGAACTTAGGGCCAGATTTTATTCATTCCACAAAAATTAAATCAAAAGAATCATATCACTTAAAAGTAAAATGCATTGTAAAAGTGCTAGAATAAAACATAAAGAAAATCTAGGGTCCCATGTTATGGTAATGAGTTTTTAGGTATAGCAACCAAAGCCTGATCTAGAAGACAGTAAAATTTATAAGTTAGTTTTTATTCAAATGTAAAATTTCTGCTCTGTGAAAGACATTGATAAGGGATTTAAAAATTTTTTAGATATTTGGAAAAAATATTTACGAAACACGTCTGATAAATGATATCTATACAAATGTACATATTACTCTTAAAATCACAAAATAAGAAAGCAAATGCTGAATTTAAATTGGGCAAAAGGTCTGACCAGAATCCTATTCTAAGAAGATACACACTTCCTAAATAAGCATACAAAAAGGAGCTTAAAGTCTCTGGAACCTAGGTATTTTTACCAAGTGCCAACTAGAAATACATCTGGAAAAAGACCTTGACCAAAAGTGGGAAATATTAAATACAACTAGTTTTTATGACTTAGAGATTTCAAAGTGAGTTGGGGGGTCATTCCAGAGGTTAAGCTTATGCACGGCTCAGCAAGATCTCATTGACTGCCACAGTGAATAGTGCATCAAACAGCAAGGCTCCTAATGGCTCTAGAGACATCTAGACCATATAAGCAGGACAGAGAATCTCAAAATTCAGCACCCTGTCAGTGGGCCTTACTTTAGAATTTTTGCTCCCCAGTGTAAAAGAGTTAGACTCATTTATAGATTCCCAACACATGGCTCTTCTGACTCTTTTATTGGAACCTATAAAAAGAACTATACCTGTTAAATATATATAACCCTGCGCCAAATCTTTGGTCTCTCCAAGTGCCGTTGAGCCCTGAATTTAAGCAGAGTTTCAACACCTACTCTCCAGTTCATTGGAATCACCCAGGAAAATGAACAAGGAGATGGACAATGCCCAACACAAGGAACAGAGAGTGTCTTCTGAAGAAATTGCTGACTCTAGGACAGAAATATGCAAGAAGAGCCGAGGTGGCGCAGATGGCAGAACATCTCTCTCCTACATTGGAGGTCTCCAGGATAGAATCCTGGTGAAGACCGGAGGATGAGGATGAGAAGAGATGAAACAGACACAGAGAATTGCCCAGCGAATGGACACAAAACAGCAAAAATGGATCAAGTAAATAAATAAATCTTTCCTCTCTCACTTGGAGGTGGAGTGGACATCACCTTCCAAGTCCCCTCATGATGGGGGGAGGAGCTGTGGACTAGAGTGGACTTGGTGGCGTTCTGTTGTAGACATATTGTGATTCAGGCAATGGAAGAAATTGTAACAGTGAGGTGGAGCCAGTGGCCACTGGACATTTTTGGGGCAGGGTGAGGAGGGGCAGTTGAAATGGTCGGGCCTTTTTCAGTCTTTGGGGGTTGTCCTGAGTGGTGAGGCAGCGATGAATGTAGGCCATTTTCCATCAGAATATACCATGCAGAACTGGGTGGGAGAGAGTGTGGCCTATGATGTGAACTGTGGTCTATGCTCGGTGGCAAGGCCCCAGGATGTGTATATCCATTGTGGGTGTAGTACCACATGGATGTGGAATGGTTGTGTGGGGTGGTGTTGGGGGTGTGGGCGGCAGGGAGCATGGGAATCCCTGTAGTTTCTTAGTAATATTTGGGTAATCTAGGCACCTTTATAAAATGTATACATATATATATAACAAATAACATTTATGTAAACAAATGCACATATATGCATATGTATTATATATCATTTTACAAATAAAAAATAAATAAATAAATAAATAAATAAATAAAAATAAATTATGATTAGACCTTTGATTGGGACATGTCAGTAGGATGTTGAGTCCCTGCCCCCTTGGTGAGCAGTGACTCACAGAGAATGACATGGCAGAGAATTTAGTGGGACTTTTAATGCTGGAGCCCCAGGAAGAAAATGCACAGAGAAGCAGATATGTGAGGAAAGAGAGAAGGCTCTATTAAACATGGCAGAGGTCCCAGGAAGAAAGATGAGCCATTCACGTGTTAGTTTACAGCTGTCCTTGTGGAGAGAGCACAGCAGCTAAGCCTGGATGAAGAATGAGCACGAGGAGAGAGATGAGACTTATCCCAGCCTACAGCTGATTTTGGAAGAACCTGGGACCATGGAGCCTTAAAAAGAAGAGAAAGCCTGAACCCTTGCACATGACAGCAGCCATCTTGCTCCAACATGTGACAACAGACTTTGGTGAGGGAAGTGACCTGTGCTTTATGGCCTGGTAGCTCTAAGCTTCTACCCCACGTAAATACCCTTTATAAAAGCCAAAAGATTTCTGGCATTTTACATCACACCCCTTTGGCTGACTAATACAGAGGTACTCCATGTTCCTGAGACTGTAATTTCATGGTGTTAAAATTTTCATGTCTAGTTCAGTGGTAGATCAACCCAGCAGCAGATGCAGTCATGGAAAATTCAGTTATTTCATGGATGTCACTAAGATTAAATTAATTGTTCTCATCCTACAAGTAGAGATAATCCTCAAACTCTCTCTCACTGGGATCTCCAGCCTCATTGGATGTGCAAAGCATCTTGATGCATCCTTCATTGGTTATGTCATTCCATAGATGTCTATCATGTTATAGCCCTTGCCCTTGACATCAACAGGAGTAACATAGATTTTGTCTTTCCACAATGCCAGTTGTTTCCACAAGCCCCTTTGCTATATCTGGGGACTTTTGATTTTATAATAATGTTCTGTCCATGTTCCTGACATGGTATTGTTTATGACTCCCACCACGAGGCAGTAAAGAGTTACATTGGGTGTTAGAATGATTTTTTCTAAGTATTCCAGGGTTAAGCAGATCACTCATAGTTCAGCAAATTGGGTAACTTTTTCCCAGTGCCATTGGTCACTTATCATTATTCTGAGGCTAGGTACACAGCAGCTGCTGCCCAGTGGTTGCCAGATGGCTTCAGCTTGTCTTATCCATCAGTGAAACAGCACCTCATGGGCATCCTTGAATTGGGGCCCTCTGTATTCTAAAGTGTGTTTAGTGTGGGGGATGGTGCCAGCAAAGCAGCTGCTGGTTTCAATTCACAGTTCTGTCATTTTAATTTCTCTCCTTTGTCCATCTCTCCTCTGGGTGGAGTCCAGCCATCTCATGGTGTCCTAAATCCTAGAAGATCTTTTTCTACTTTGTTTCAGCCTGTACTTTAGGTATTTTACTGGAGGAGAGGAAAGTCCCATGTCTTTCTAGTGTGCCTATCCTTCTTTACTATAGAGTGTTTTTCTTGAGAGACTAGGTATTATATCCAGTATTTCCAGTGTGGTCCACCATATTGACAATTTGGCTAGAATGATGTGGAGTGATGGATAAATGCTCATAGAGCTGACAGATTTGCTTAGGATTGTTGCTTCAGCAAAAGCCTCTATCATTGGGACAAACAACAAATTGCCAAGAAACAAACAAACAGGCAGGCAAACAGATAGGCAAACAAGCAGACAGGCAGACAGGCAGTCACACATATTCCAGGGTCCCATCCCACACAGGACAGCAGGCATGAAGATGTCAGCAACAGAGGCAAATCCTCCAACATTAGCTAATTCTCAGCCAAGAGTCTGCACACCTGGGCCTTTTTCCCTGAGATTGGAGGGAACAAGTTGGCTGCAGGTTGACTTTGGTTTGGGATCTCTTCTCTGGGATGAGGGGAGAAGGCTGAGTGGCCTGATGTAATAGAGCTAGAGTCAAGTGGGTGGAGACCGCCGAGAAACAGAGCAGGGAGTCAATCTAGCAATCTGGGAGGTTTGCAAAGGGAGGGCTCTCTTGCTGGGGAGAACTCTAAAGTGTCTCCCAAGAGATAACCCATTAAGAAAAGGGACCGCCAAAAGATGGGAAGAGACTGAAACATTCCTGAGGCCATGGAAACAGCATCAAATATGTTTCAGTCACCCTCAGAAGGATGGTCAGGAGCTCTGTGACTGCCCAGGGCAGAATCCACTGTAGCAGGGAAGCCTAGTAGGGCAGGGCCCAGTGAGGGGTTGGGAGGGTGTGGGCAAGTGCTTTCCAGTGAGGTGTTGGGGCAGCACCAAACCTAACCCAACCACACCTTCATGTCGACAGCTCTAAGCCACAAGAGACTTTCTGAGGAATGCTGCCCTCAGACAGCAAAGGCACAGGAGGTGGTACTTTAGACTCAATCCACTGCACTGGGCTGTGGAAGCTGCTGGCCTCCACAGTGAATCACAGGAAATTATGGAGCCCCACCTCTCCTTGCAGACCCCTTGAGATCTGCCTCTCCAAGGCCATCCAAGTTCTCAGCTCCAAAGGCATCTCCTCTCAGTTGATGATGATTGCAGATTGTTTGCCTCCAAGCCTATGTCTGCCAATCTCCCTCACAGCCCCTGGCTGAGGTTTCCTGCCATAGCAGACCAGATCAGAGCAATGATTTTGCTCCTACTCCTGAGTTGAGCAGATGGCCCATTGCACAGTGAGTGTGTGTTGCTGAATGTGCATGGTGGACCAGGTAAGACCTTGGTGCCAGAGGCTCCCCCACACCCAATCTTCTAGGAAGTTGTCTGCTTTCCACCTTGGCTGGTTCCAATTGAGGTGAGGGCTGAGGATGAAGCCTGGCCCAGAACACATGCACTCATTTTAGGGAGGGCAGTAGCAGGAGTTCCATGGTCACATGGGTGGGAAGACACCTTTTGGGAGAGGTGCACTCTATGGGAAGATAGACATGGGGACAACTTGGTCAGGGGTCCCTAGAGGAGAGATGCTCCTGAGTGTTGGGTGGAAAACAAGGCCTTAGGCATCCTCTTTACCCTAGTCTGGTGCACTCAGTCAAGACCACTGGGTGGCCAGGGCCTTGATCAGGTGGGCTGCCCAAGGACATCCTAAGATGGGCCTGCCAGGCTGGGCAGCGGCCACAGGGCCAGCCATCAGTGTGTGCTGGCAGTTCTGGTTGGACATGGCAGGGGCATGTATGGGGTACCTGTGGGCTGGGAATGGGTGTGTGTGTCATTGTTGGGTCACAGTGGGTGACTTGCTAGAGACTGAGCCAGGCTGGGCAGGGTGGAGCAGCACAGAGGGCCCAAGGATACACCCCCTGTGTATTTCCAACTTGGCAGGATGTCAGAATCCAAGAGGAGGAAGGCCTCTTTGGAAACTGCCTAGTGAAGTTTCTGCTACCATGGGGAGGCCTTGGTGTCTGATCTGCTATATGGGTAGCTGGGCACTTTCAGGGGAATCTCAATGCCTGGCCTATCTTCTGGCTGCTGCCCTGACCTTCAGGGTATGGACAAAAGCCAAGAGTGAGGCATACCACAGTGGCCAGGACACTTGGGTGACTGGTGGTGGTGAGCAGATTCCAGCAGTCCACAGCTGAGCTCCAGGGGCCTATAAATGCTGCAGCTGGACAAGTTTTGGCAGCAATTTACAACAGTCTCTTGAGGTTTCAGGCTGTGGCAACCAGCATCTATAGCTAGTGCACAATGAACATGTTCAATATAGATTGATGTCTGATCTCTAACGCTAATCTGAGTGGGATCTGGTTAGTACTTGGATGATAGCCTGCTTGGGAATACTAGGTGTTGTAGGCTTTTGCCAGCAGCATTTCTCTCACACATGCACACTCTTTCATTTTCTCTCTACCCTCTTCTTTTGGCAGCCTCCACCGAAAGCATGACTCCCTCCAGTCAATGCCCTCCTATCCCTTTGCAACAGGTATGAATTGGCACCACCATCTACACCATGCCCCATGCCCATTGGGTCATAGGCAGCTCCATCCCAACCACTCATTGGATCTCCCCAACCATCACAAGCCCAGGCCTGGCAGGGTCAGTGGAAACCATGACTGTAAAAGCAAAGAACCCTCACCTGCTAGAACTCTTCTTGGCCACTGGGGCCCTAATTCCCTTTGGCACCTGCAAGCAAATGGTGCTCAACAGGAGCCACCCTTTTCCTTTGCTGCCTTTCCTGGCACAACAGGGATGAGATGAGGGAACTATCCCTTCCCTTTACAACTGGGCCCCATTCTACAAACTTTCATTGTCCTCCAGTCCCCAGAGTACAAGACCCATCACCCATGCCAAAGGCCCCCTTGGACATGTTCATGGCCACTGATCTCTAGAAACCATGCATGGCATTTTTGGCAACAACAGGGGGGCCCTTTATGATGAAGGAGAAACAACAGTTTGGGAAACAGACAGACAAGCACACAGACAGACATACCAGGGGCCCATCAGTCCTCCTGCATGGGCTGGATTTGGAAGGGAAGGAAAATACCACAAGAGACCACTGGTGGCAGCAGCAGCACTTCCTGGGGAATCAATCTCGCTAATTACCAGCCCCAGGCCATTGCCTTTCTCTCCAGACCTAGCCTAAGCACAAGCTTCTGGCTTGCCAGTCCCTTTCCATCCTGAGCTCTCTTCCTTGTCCACCAGTCACCCACTGGATCAGAGAGCGCAGATCCAGGGCTGGTGGCTTCCAATCCATGTGGCTGCAGCCCTGAGCTTCCTTCCTTCTGGACCAGAGGGCCCAGGTTGCCTGCAGATCTGCCGTGTGCCAGGATCCATTCTCAGGGATAAGAGGGCACCTAGCTGAGTGGCTTGCTTCCTTGGAACTTAGATTTGAGTGGGTGAAAGTGAATGGGAAACAGAGCAGGTATTTGCTCTGGGGTAGGGGAGGTTTGCTCTTTGCCCGCAGACAACAAAGGCGCAGGAAGTATGAGTGAAGGTCAGGGTCCATGACAGAGAGCTTATAGGATTCACAGAAGCTAAAGATGGCTGCTGATCACATAGCCATGGATTAAGAAAATGGATAAGGTTAACCAGAAATTATCATTTTTACTAGTTTGACAGAAGGGGGTGTCACAGATTTCTTTTTTATCCCACCTAGAGTTTGTGATTGTTTACATCCTTCCTTCAGTTTCTAAAGGGCCTGTGGACTGAAACATTTCAATTTTGTAAATATGTGTTTTCTTAGTTACTTTTGTATTTCAGTGCACAATTTATGTGAACAAGTTCCTAAGTTTCATAGAGATCATGCATATAAAGGAAAGGTCTCATTGCATTTTATCCTCCTTATTGCTCCTTTTATCATATTTTTTATTGTTTCTAAAATTTTTCTAGTTTTTTCAAACATTTAATTATTCAGTAACTCAAAATACTTTAAATCCTTACCATAATTATCATAGAAAGAGAAATGTCAGAATAAGACACAGGTAGATTATTCTACCTTTTATGTACACTGGTAACTGGTAGCCATTATATAAGCAATTTGCACTTGCCAGGTGTACAGCCCTAGGAATATTTGTCATCTGTCAGAGCAAAGGTCTTGCATTTTCAAAGAATATTGGCTACACATCAAATATTAGAGGTGAAGAACTAAGGATTGTTTCTTTCCACCCACCCTGTTACAAACAAGAGTCTAATTCAAAAACAGACAACCCATCTCACAAACTATCGGTAAGCACAGTAATGTCCACCTTTTGCAAGTAAAAGTGTATGTAAATGTTTAAGTACCAGCCTTATGCACCAGGGCACAGTTGACTGACACATAAGTTTGTATTCCATAAATTCCACAAGCTGTGCCCTCAAAGAGGAAGTCTGAATTTCCCTGAGAGACAGGCTTTTCAAATACAAAACACAAAATTCATTTTCCTACACTTAATCTCATCTTTTTGGCTGCAATTTATCCTTATGATAAAATCACTCTTTGCTTTTCTGTATGAATCCCAGCCATTTAAATGAAAGGTCCTAGATAGTATCTTATCCTCAGCTTTCTTTCCCTGGCATTTCTGTTTCTTCTTACTTCAGGAAGGACTCCAATGATATTCAATCTTGTCCAAGCCATGCTTTCTGCTGATCTGGAAATCTATTTTAAACTCCATGGTACAAGTTTTCAAATGTGGCTGACAAGACAGGATGGGCTGAAATAATTTCCTTCCAACCATTCAGCTTCTCATCTTATGCTACTATTTGGTCTTTCATTCCTTATTTCTTGTACCAAATCATCTAACCTCCCCCAAAGGGCCATCATATTTTTAACTAAAAAGCTTCCTCCAGGACTTCACACTATGTTCATATAAAAAGATTCATGCATTCTCTCTCCAAAATATGACTCTGAGATGTAAAATTTAACCAAAGAACCATTTGAGCTCTTGGAAAAGAGATCAAAGACATACAATAATCTTAGTACCATTTATACTTCTAAGAAGACTGGGAGTCTGTGGTATCTGATCTGAGTTTGCTCCCATTCCCTTCCCTACTTGGGTATGGTCATTGTAGAGGTGCTGCCAAGGCAGGATAGGCATTGAGAACATGAGCACCTCTCACACAGTCAAAGAGGGCTTATTGGGAGACAATCAGTAAGATGGTGGCAGACTAAAGAACACCAAAAATCAGCTCTTGCTACTGGGCAGTTTGTGATGACCCAAAGCTATCTAGAGCACTTGTTTAGGGGTTCCAGGAGAACAGAAGTGCATCCTGAAACAATCTTGAAAGAATGAAAGGAGGTCACTGCCCATCTGCAGAGAAGATTCATAAGTAGAGCACTCCATGTCAGAGAGGTTGGTGCCCATCCTCTACGGGAGGCACAAGCCACCTTGGAAGCTGTTCCATGTATGGAAATGAAATCTCCACTTCCCAAAACAAGGGAGGAAGAGACTGCTAGGCACCAACTTCAGCTACTGATTAGTAAATTTGGGAGGCTAATGTATAATCCTAAGAACAACTAAAGTTTGAAATTCTCCAAGTCAGAAAGAGGCTGGTAGCTCCCATTTAACTCCACACTTGACCTGAGGGGAAGCGGGGCTGGCTGAAAATCACAGTGCTGGTAGGGACCTGCTTTTTTCCATCTAGATCAGATTGCCACTCTAGCCTAAGACCCAGGCCCACCTTGGGCAGGGAGGAAGCTGGGGGAGCTATGCCAGGCTCTCCTGGAAATTACAGGCCACACCGCAGAGACCAGTGATCATCCTACTTTGGCAGCACAAGCCACTCCAGGGGCCATTCTGTGGCAGGAATTGAAAACTCCATTTCCCGAAAACAGTGGAGGAAGAGACCGATGGCCACCGATTTCAGCTACTGTTTAGTAAATTCAACTGGCTATAGTATAACCCTAAGAACGGATAAATTTAAGCTTTTCCATGTCAGAAGGAGGCTGGTAGTCACTATTTTGACTCCACCCCCAGCATGAGGGCTGGCCAGGCTGACTGAAAATCACAGTGACAGCAGAGAATGGTTTCTTTCACTCAGATTGGCCTGCAGCCCTGGCCTAGTCTTTAGCCCCACCTCTAGCAGGGAGGAAGCTTACAGGCCCTGCACTAACTTCTCCAGGTAATTTCAGGCACATTTAGCTTGCACGACTGAATAATCAGAAGTCTACAAGGGCAACTGTAGTCATTTTGGACCTGCACTGCATAGATTGCAGCCCACACTTGCAGCTCCATCTCTGCCCCAGGCAGAGGAGAAAGGGGCATGAAGATTCATCAGTCTCTCTGGGCAACTACAGTCTAGGCCTGCATGAGTTGACTTATTCTACACAGCTGTAGCTCTGTCTCTACCCCTGGCAAAGGAGAAAGTTAGAAGCAGCTTCATTGGTCTTTGGGGCAATGTGGGCAGCTTGAGTCTCCACAGCTTGTAACACCAAGCACATCCTTGACTCCTACTACACAACCAGCAAGGGAGAAAGGGCAGGAAGCACTAAACTAAAGAGAAAAACTGCACCCAGAATAAATACTCTAGTAAGCCATATGCCAAGACACCAACAAAAAATGACAATCCACACCAAGAAACAGGAAGATATGGCCCAGTTAAAGGAACAAGATAAGCTTCCAAATGACATAAAGGATTTGAGACAACTAATCATAGATGTTCAAACAAATATCCCTAATAAATTCAATGAGATGCCTAAGGAATTAAGTATATTAAGAAGATATTGGGTGAGCACAAAAAGAATTTGAGAGTATACATAGAAAAATAGCAGGTCTTATGGGAATGAAAGGTGCAATAAATGAAATTAAAAATACACTAGAATCATATAATAGCAGATTTGAGAAGGCAGAAGAAAGGATTGGTAAGCTTGAAGAAATGGCCTCTGAAAGTGAACATACAAAAGAATAGATGAAGAAAACATTGGGAAAATTGAACAAGGTCTCAGGGAACTAAAGGACAGCAAGAGACATGCAAACATATGTGTCATTTGTGTCCCAGAAGGAGAAGAAAAGGGAAAAGGGCAGAATAAGTATTTGAAGAAAGAATGGTAGAAACTTTCCCAACCTTAATGAAGGACATAGATATCCATGTCCAAGAAGCATGATGTACTCCCATTTGAAAAAATCTAAATAGACTAACTCCAAAACACATACTAATCAGAATGTCAAATGCCAAAGACAAAGAGAGAATTCTGATAGCAGCAAGAAAAAATTAATGCATAATGTATAAGAGATACTCAATAATATTAAGTGCTGATTTCTCACCAGAAACCATAGAGGCAAGAAGACAATGGTATGATATATTTAAGATACTAAAAGAGAAAAACTTCCAGCCAAGAATATTATATCTGGAAAGATTGTCTTTCAAAAATGAGGGCAAGTTTAGAATATTCACAGATAAACAGAACTTGAAAGAGTTTGTAACCAAGAGACCTCCTTTGTAGGAAATGCTAAAGGGTACACTACAGGCTGAAAAGAAAAGACAGGAGAGAGAGGTTTGGAAGAGAGTCTGGAAATTAAGATTATACCAATAAAAGTAACTAAAAGTGTCAAAAGTGTGGTGAAAATAAAATATGACAGATAAAACACAAATATTCAAGAATAAACTTAACCAAGAATGTAAAGCACTTTTTTCATAAAAGTACAATTCATTGTTAAAAGAAATTTAAAAAACCTAAATAATTAGAAGAATATTCCATGCTCACTGACATATCATTAAGATGCCAATTCTACTCAAATTGATGTACAGATTCAATGAAATCCCAATAAAAATTTCACCAGCATTTTTTAATTAAATGGAAAATATGATTACCAAATTTATTTGGAAGAGTAAGTGGTCCTGAATAGCAGAAACATCTTAAAAAGAAAAAGCAAAGTTGGAGGACTCTCATTATGGACTTTAAGCCATATTACCTAGCTACAGTGGTAAAAAAACAAAACAAAACATGGTACTGTCATAAGGACAGACACATAGGCCAATGGGACTGAATTGACAGTTAAAAAACAGACCCTCACATCTATGGTCAAGTGATTTTTGACTAGCCTGTCAAAACCACCCAGCTCTGGCAGAACAGTCCATTCAACAAATGGTGCTGAGAAAATTAGATATCCATAATAAAAGTAAAGAGGACACCTTATACAAAAATTAACTCAAAATGAATCAAAAACCTAAATCTAAAAGCAAGAACCATAAAGCTTTCAGAAGAAAAT
>JAQZBX010097832.1:0-11642 GCA_029593785.1 Cabassous unicinctus | reverse complement strand
CACTAACCTTACATTTTTCACTAAAATTAACTCAAAATGGATCAGAGACCTAAACATAAAAAGCAAAACAATAAAAATTCTAGAAGATAACATAGAAGAAAATCTAGGTGACTATGGGTTTGGCAATGATTTTTTAGATACAACAACAAACCATGATCTATGAAAGAAAACAATGGTAAGTTGGGCTTCAGTAAAACTAAAACTTCTGCTCTGTGAAAGAAACTGTTAAGAGAAAAAGATTCATAGACTGGGAGAAATATTTGCAAAACATATCTGTTAAAGGACTTGTATCTGAAATATACAAAGAACTCTTAAAACTCAACAATAAGAAAGCAAGCAACCCAATTACAAAATGAGGACAAGATCTGAATAGACACCTCGCCAAAGAAGATAAACATATGGCAAACAAGCATATAAAAAGATGCTCAACAGAATTTGTCATTAGGGAATTGCAAATCAAAATAACATTACACACCTAGTAGATCTTAGATCTAAAACACTGATAACACCAAAGGGAATATGGGATGACAACAGGGACTTTCATTCATTGATGGTGGGAATGGAAAATGGTACAGCCACTTTGGCAGACAGTCTGGAAGTTTCTTACAAAGCTAAACCTAGACTTACCATACGATCCAGCAATTGTGCTCCTAGGTCTTTACCCAGATGATTTGAGAGAACCTGATCACAAAAGTTTATAGCAGCTTTATTCATAATGGCCCAAAATTGGAGGCAACTAACATATCCTATCAATAGGTGGGTGGATAAACAAACTGTAGTACATCTATACAATGGAGTATTATTCAGTGATAAAAAGAAATGAGCTAGTAAGCCAAGAAAAGACATGAAGAAACTTAAATGCACATTCTTAAGTGAAAAGCCTGTCAGAAAATTCTACCTACTATGTGGTTCCAACCATATGACATTCTGGAAAAGGCAAAACTGTAGGGACAGAAGAAAGATCAGTGGTTGTCAAAGGTTCAGGGGGAATGGCAGGAGGACTGAACAGGTGGATCCCAGGGTATTTTTCAGGCAGTGAAACTGTTCTGTATGATACTGTAATGTGGGTATAGGACATTATGCATTTTTCAAAATCTTTAGAACTGTACAAGACAAAGAGTGGACTCTAATGCAAATGGTGCACTTTAATGAATAAAAATGCATTCTATTGATTCATCAATTGTAGAAAATGCACCACACTAATGCAAGATGTTAGTAAAAGGGGAAACTGTGTGTGTGTAAGGAAATAGGGAGTTTATGGAAACTCTTTGTGCCTTCTGTAAAATTTTCTGTAAACCCAAAACTGCTGGGTTTTTAAAAAGTACATCAAAAATATATTCTTTAATTATTAGGGAACTCCATTTATTAGTATGAAATAAAAAATTCACTTGTAGTCTGAATATCAGCTGAGGGGACCCTCTTGCTTGAGAGTTTAGCAAAACTGATTTCGACACCCTTTCCTAAAATACCATGTAATATCAAAATCTTTCTGGAGATTTCTTTGAGTTCTACAGATCCTACTTTCCTGCCTTCTGAACACCGATCTCAGCTGCAGTGGTAGTTACCCCATTTCTGCCACATCTTGGGCCTTCATCTCTTTTGCTTAGTTTCTCCCAAACAGCACCAACAGTAGGCTTTTAGGATGACACAGTCTTTATTGAAGGTTTGGGGTGATCAGGGGTGATGTGAGAGATAACTTCACAACATGACACAGAAAACAACTTAAAATCTTGGGCATACTTGTAGTGAAAGGTCTTTTTCCTTCCCTGCCCTTCCCTGCCTAGACTCCCAGTGTGCTCCCAACCTGCAGGTACACGGCTTGGCCTTTCCATCCTCTGGAGCAGATGTACCTTTCATGCCTTGGTCCTTCTCATGCCATGCCAATCTCAAAAACTCTTGCTTTATTTTTCTTTCTTTCTTGTGTAAACAAGTTTAATCAATTATTTGTGTTTTTTCCCCTCTCCTTTCTAATATGCTTTGAGGGAGACTCCCTTTTTTAGCCCCAAGCATTTCAGCAAAATACTTTGATCTCAATATAAAGGTATGGGAAGATTCATTCTAAAAGGAAGGACATGATTTAAGTCCCTTTCCCTCCCACAAGACATCACATTGGTCCATTATATTGATGATATCATGTTGATTGGACCTAGTGAGCAAGAAGTAGCAAGGACTCTAGACTTTTTGGTAAGGCATTTGTGTGAGAGAGGATGGGAGATAAATCTAAGAAAAATCTAGGGTCCTTCCACCTCGGTGAACTATCTAGGTGTCCAGTGGTGTGGGGCATGTCGAGGTAGCCCTTCTAAAGTGAAGAATAAGCTGTTGCATCTGGCCTCTCTTATGACCGAAAAAGCGGCCCAATGCTTAGTTGGTCTCTTCAGATTTTGGAGACAACAGCTTCCCCATTTGGGTGTGCTACTCTGTTCCATTTACAGAGTCACCAGAAAAGCTGCTAGTTTTGAGTGGGGACTGGAACAAGAGGAGACTCTGCGACAGGTCCAAGCTGCTGTGCAAGCTGCACTGCCACTTGGGCCATATGATCCAGCAGATCCAATGGTGCTGGAAGTGTCAGTGGCAAATAGAGATGCTGTCTGGAGGCATCCTATAGGCAGGTCCCTATAAGAGAATCACAGCACAGACCCTTAGGATTTTGGAGCAAAGCCCTGCCATCCTCTTCAGATAGCTACTCTCCTTTTGAGAAACAGTTTTTGGCCTGCTACTGGGATTTAGCATGGTTAGCTTAACCATGGGCCACCAACTTACCATGAGACCTGAGTTGCCTATCATGAGCAGGTATTGTCTGACCCACAAACTATTAAATTGGACATGCACAGTAGTACTCCATCATAAAGTGAAAGTGATACATACAAGATAGGGTTCAAGCAGGTCCTGAAGGCACAAGTAAGTTACATGAAGCAGTGGCCCAAATGCCCATGGTCACCACCCCTGCCATGTTACCTTCTCTTTCCCAGCCCACAGCTTTGGCCTCTTGGGCAGTCCCTTACAATCAGTTGACTGAGTAAGGGAAAACTTCGGCCTGGTTTGTAGATGGTTCTGCATGATATGCAGGTACCACCCAAAAGTGGACAGCTGCAGCACTGCAATCCCTTTCTGGGATGACTCTGAAGGACAGTGGTGAGGGCAAATCTTTCTAGTGGGCAGCATTTCGAGCAGTGCACCTGATTGTTCATTTTACTTGGAAGAAGAAATAACTGGAGGTGTGTTTGTACATTGATTCATGAGCTTTTGCCAATGATTTAGCTGGATGGTCAGGAACTTGGAAGGCACATGATTGGAAAATTGGTGACAAAGCAGTCTGGGAAAGTGATATGTGGATAGACCTTTTTGAGTGGGCAAAAAACAAAATATTTGTGTTCACCAAAGCAGAGGAAGATTTTAATAATCAAGTGGACAAGATGGCCCACTTTGTGGATAGCACCCATTCTCTTTAAGAGGGAATATTACCCAAGGACTTGTATCCTATTCTGGAGGGAATTAGTGTATTTCCGGTTGTATGAAGGAGAGTTGAATATTGTTAGGTGGAAATATATACATATATATATATGTATGTCTATTATTGTTTTTATTTAGAGACTAAGTATAGTTTAAGGCGATGGGTATGGCTGCTAGGTTGACAAGGGGTGGAGTGTGATGGTCAAGCTAATGTGTCAACTCAGCCAGGTAACTGTGCCCAGTTGTTTGGTCAAGCAAGCACTGGGCTATTTGTAATACAAGGACATTTCATGCACTTTAATTATCAGTGAGTTGATTGCATAGATGTTTGATTTTATCTACAATCAGCAAAGGAGATTGCTGTCAGCAATGAGTGATGTCTTATCCAATCAGTTGAAGGCCATAAAAGGGGAAGTGATTTCAGCATTTAGAGAGAGAATTTCCAATTCTACTTCAGACAGCCAATATATGCTGGGAGCTTATCAAGGATCTTCATTGGAGTCCCTGGTTTGCAGCTTGCGCTGAGGAATTTGGACTTGTGCATCCCTACAGTTGTATGAGAGAATTTTATAAAATCTCACACTGTTTACGTACATCTCCTCTCGTTTGTGTTTCCCTAGAGAACCCTGACTAATACAACCAGTTTAATCAATTATTTGTTTTTTTCCCTTTCCTTTTTTATATGCTTTGAGGGAGATACCTTTTTTAGCACCAAGCATTTCTGCAAAATACTTTGATCTCAATATAAAGATATGGGAAGATTCATTCTGGAAAGAAGGACACGATTTAAGTCCCTTACAAAAATGGCTATAGTCATTGTGGTTTAAAGTCCCATAAAAAACCCTTTACACATTTATTTATGCAACAAAAATTGTTATGCATTTACCAGGTGCCAGGAATTGTGCTTGGCCCTAGGAATTCAAAAGTGAGTGCATTCCAGCCCTTAGTCAGCTCACCAACTAATACTGGTTCTTTTTCTAAAAGTATTGAGGGAGAGATGTGTTATTCCTCTAAATGCCTGTCTCACGGAGAATCTTTCCTCTTGTTTTTATGCTTTATTTAGAAGAAAAAATAAAGCTCATGCACCAATCTCCGTTGGACACGGTAGTAGTGGAACCTGAAATCAAAGTGATAAAACAGCAGTGACTGATGTTTGCAAAGCTGCTGGGGAAGACAATGATTAATTAATCAATTGACCAACAATTGCAAGCTGCACTCTTGTGACTGAGCAGCAACCTTCTAAATGCCAGAATGGTACAGAGGGAGCCAAGCACATATTTCCCTGACCTCAAATACCTCCCTGCCAACAGGGCAGGGAAGACAGAATATATCTGGAGGAAGTAATTAGAGAACATTTAAATGCTAACTGCTCAATAATTTCAGTGGCCGTTGTGATAAGGAGAGGTCCATGTTGGTCAAAATGCCCCCAAAAAACTTTGCAGAAGAAAGAGATCTTAAGTCATCTAAGCAATGCTATAAAGCATTCTGGTCTGCTTCAAACTGGACTTAAAATTTGGTCAACTTGTGGATAAGTAAGCTGGATCCTATTTATATCTCAAAACCAGACTGGCCATATACATTTCATACAAAAAAGTTAATTTTCTTCTTTCTTTAAGTCATGTACCCCTCTCTAGCATCTCTTTATCCCTATCCAATTCTGTCGTTGCTATAAAGCATAAGAGAAAATACCTCATTGTAATCCACTACAAAGATTTTAACAAGTTAACAAAAACCTATAAGTTCCTATATGGGAGACTGCCAACCTTAAAGAAGGAAAAAGGTTGGGGGTGGTAGTGGAGTTCAATAGCCCATTCAGTGTTGAAATGTGAACACTAAGGCTACTCTTTGGACAAATTCAAGCCAGATTTGGCCTGCAGCTCTTGCTTGGCCATTCCCAGATGAGAGCAGGCCTTTAGCCTGTGGTGAAGAAGTGTGGAATAATGCCTCTTTGAATTAGTTTCAAAATAGTGCTGCATTGCAGACTGACAATTTTTTATGCCAAATTGCAAGAACAACACATAACGGCCATCTATTAATGTACCCACAGTACCACTAAAGGATATGGTTATTAATATAAATTAAAAACCATGAAAAGAAATCAGGATAAACTGGTATCAGATAACTAGCCTAACATTGAGACACCAGATTTTTTTTTTCAAACTAAATATATAGGAAATTGAAGTCATAAAAATAAGTAAATAGCTGCTATATAACTTGCAATTATGCAGATCTTTCCCATGCTAACTTTAAATATGTATAACATGTTTGCAACAAAATAAAATATAATACTCAAAATGTAGCCAATTCTATGATGTGTTGTATATAGAAGGAGATCTTGGCAGAACTGGTTATAGCATTTAAGGTTTCAGTTATTTGTGAGCAAATCAAAAGGATGGTGGCATGTAGCAATTAGAATTTTTACTAATATGCAAATTTCAGTGTAGTACTTCTGTGGATATGTATAGGAAAAAGAATCATTTACATAGTTGAGTTGTCTAGTTGATGGACCAGATCTACAGCTAAACTTTGTTTCTTTGTGAAAAATGGCCTGGAAGGGATAATGGCATTGTAGGAATAACTGAACAGGTTGATAGCCTGTAGTTAAGACCACTGACACAGGAACTCCCTCTGCCTGTTGTGCTCAACCCCTAGATTTATCTTTGCCTCACTCCTGCCCTGCACTTACATATCTGTGAAAATGTCCCTCATATTGGTCAAGGCTCTCCAGAGAAACAGAACCAACAGGATAGATGTATAGGTATATTAAGAGATTTATTATAAAGAATTGGACACGTGATTGTGGATGCTGGCAAGTCTGAGATCCGTAGGGCAGGCTGGCAGACTGGAAATTCCTGCCTGAGCCATGTTGCAGTCTTGGGTTCAAAAGCTAAAGGGGAAGCTGTAAGGCTGGAATTTCCAAAAAGAAAAGATATTGTAGTCTTGAGGCAGAATTTCGTCTCCTCTGTTCTTCGCTCTTAAGGCTTCCAGTTGACTGCAGTATATTTGCCTTAACTTGAAGTCAACTGATTGTAGATGTTAATTCCACCTACAAAACACCATCGCCATAGTAATGCAGCAACATTTAGGCCAGTGTTTGACCAAACTGGACACCCTACTCCAGCCAAATTGTCATATAAAATTAACCATCACATCTCTCCTGAGAGGTCTTTTCTGACCATCTTTAAGGTTTTCCTTCCCAATCTCTGCTTTATTCTTCCTCACAATACTTGAGTGTATGTACGCACTGGATGAATTCTTTGGTGTCTGTTTCTCCTACTGGAATGTAAGCTGCCTGAGGCCGGAGCTGCCTTGGCTGCCAGGGTCTTGCAGGCTCTCAGCACAGCCAGCATTGCCTGGCTTACAACAGGCACTGGAAGACTGTTTGAGTGAAAGCTTTTGGATGGACATGTGATTCAGTGGAAAGCCAGATGTTTAAGCAAGGAACATTAGCAAACATAGGGATTTGTGAAGGTCTTGGAACATATGCTTTATAAATGCCAAGTGCCTATTTTAAAGTTAAGAACCTCCACTGTCCCCAAGCAAAGTTTTACAGTCTGTGGTGAAAATGTCGGTGTCAGCTTGCCAACCATGCTTCCTCGGGAAGGATTTTCTATTTTACTTAAAATATTTTCTTAATTTTTACCATTACGATATTTTAAAAACAAAATGATGATACCATTATTCTTTAAAAAAAATTTTAATGTCCTTATTTGGCAAAAAAAAAAGGAAAAGGAAAAGAAATACCCCCATATTTCTACAAAAATGTTCCTGGTCCTGCAAACTCAGTCTGTATACAGCAATTTTTAGCTTACTTCTATCATTGGTTAAATGAATTTCTGTATATCCTTCCCAGGCTTCTCATGTAATGGATTTTGGCATGTGGGAATTAGATTCATTTCCCTTTTTGCACTCAAAAATGAAAAATAAAAAAGTGAAAAAAAGGAAACACACAGGCATAACTTTTGAACATCTACGGTTCTCCCTTATTTTACTTAGGTGTTTCAAAACGAAAAAGTTACCTCTGTACGATTTTTATAGAGAACCCAATAGTTGAAAATAATACAAAAACAAGAGACACTGCAGAATACTCTAGGTGAACTAGACATATACATACCAGCTTTCCCCTGGCAGATCAGATTTATTTTCTTTCAGCAAACTGTTCTCAAGGTTGAGAGTACATCAGATTTATGTAAGTTGCTGGTCTTCACTCTTAAGAGTTTTTAACTCAGTTGTGTGGGGTGGATCCAAGAACTTGCATTTCTAACAACTTCCCAAATGATGCAGATAGTTTTCTGGGGACCTCACCTTAAGAGCCTCTGACCTAAGAAACTGTGACAGAATTAGGTTGTTGGATTTTGACTTCTATGTAAAGAGTTCCCCAGAGACCTAGATGTTTCTGATAGGCAGTGGTGTTGGGGTAGAGGGTAGGTAACAGTTACTTTATTTTTTTCCCTCCACTAAGCGAACATTTTTGAGAACTCCTGCTATAAAAGGAAATCATGTTAGACGGAGCTATTCTTATGGCTGATTGAGTTGGAGAAAGAGAAGGCATCTAGAGAGATACTGAATCTACAAATAATGTATCATAGCTTACTTTTCTTAGGATGAGTACTTTCCCTGTAACTATTTTTAAGTTAGAACAAATAGAGCATGTTTATTGAAAAAAAATAGAATACTACAGAAATACATGGAGTAATAGAGTGGAGTTGTTTCCCACCTCCACTTGCTCTTGAAAAGTTTTAATATTCAGGGGGTATTCCCCAAACTGTGGAAGCTAAAACCTCACTCAGGAGAATCAGTTCATTATCACTAGAAGACAAGTTATTGGTGGGAGGGTGTGGATGCTGTGGTGATCATAGCCTCATTGTCTGGGAATGGGATCAGAGGCATATTCCCCAGGGAAAGAGTGACTCAGGGGCCATTGCCTCCATAGCCTCTTCCAAGACCTGGGAGAGGCCCCTCAATGTGTTCATATGGTCATTGAGTTTTGTAAATTTTGAAGAAATGTGAGATAGTTTTGTGTATTTTTTTCTCATAAGTCCCCAGTGGTGGACTGAATTGTGGACCCCAGTTGGGACATGTTCTTGATTTTGGCCCACATTATTGTGGGTGTAGACCCATTGTAAATATGATCTCTTGAAAATGTGACTTGAGTTAAAGTGTGGCCCACTGAATTGGGTTAGGCTTTAATCTGGATTACTGGAGTCCTTTGCAAACAGAATGAAAGTCCGAAAGAAGACACAGGGAACTTCCAGGAGCTGGAAGTCAGCGGAACCGGAAGAGGAAGAAGATGCCGCCATGTACATTCCTCTGTGACCGAAAAGGCAACAACCAAGAACTGCCGGCAACCAGCCCCAGAACACCACAGTCTGCTGGGAGAATACACTGCCTTGCTGATGCCTTGATTTCTGACTGCTAACCTCAAAACCGTAAGCCAATAAGTTGCCGTTATGTAAACCAACCCACTGTATGATATTTGTTTTAGCAGCTAGGACACTAACACACCTCTTGCATTTCCCCTAAATTATATAAACTGCAGGTCTCGTCTGGATAAAATTCTGGTCTCTCCCATTGATAAAATAAAATTGGAAAGGTAGAAAATGCAACATTTTGTCAATCTAAATGATATACTTTTGTTATGGGAAAGCTCCTTTAATATTACAAAGAGAAAAAAAAAATCAATCCAAAAGAAAACCAATGAAAGGAAACACTTTTGTTGGAAGTTACTTTGGCATAATTTATTTCTAATAGACCTACTTAGTATCTCTATTGAGAGATCAATGTAATGATGAGATTTGTGTCTCTTAGCTTTTAATTTAATAATTCAAGGCTACTAGTAAATTCACAGATCAAAGGTTTAAGCGTTAATTGGTCACTTGTCTTTGCATTTTAAAAGCTGCTTAATCATTTGTGCGTAGTTACATTGCTGATGTTAATATATTTTTCATGTCTTTTTTCCCTTTGATTTCCGTTCAAATAAACATTTTGATGTATCCCCCATTTGCTCCAAGTCTGCCTGGATTTCCAGTTAAATGATGTTGGGCCTGATATTAATAACTTTGAACCTCAGTGTCTCATCAGTAACTAGGGAGGAGGAGAATGCTTGCTACCTTCCTTCCCTACCGATCCCCAGTTCTAAATGAAATGAAGTAAATTAAGCCCTATGTCTGGCAAAGACTGGTATCTTCATAAATACCAATTGATGCCACATAAAGAAGGAGAAGGGGGGAGGGACTTCAGAAAATTTTGATTTTGATACTTCAGGCCAAATGTGTACCCCTTCCCCTACAACTATTTGCTTAAACAGGAAAAATTCATGCATGTTTTATTTTGCATCAGATATCTGAGCAACTGTACCCAGATATAAACTCCGAAGTAGTGTGTGGTGCTAATCTTGAAATCATGCCTATACCTGTCAATTTTAAAAGATCCAGACCATAGTATATCACTAATGTGAAAAAATAAAATGCTAGTCTCATGTAAGAAGCCTATATACTTGATGATTTGACTATTGCATGTCTAAATTCCTCATTCTAGTTGTCTTTTCAATAGCTACAGATTGTCACCCAACTCTTGGGCATAAAGATTGGTATCGGTCTTAAACAGGAGTAAAAATAAACTGGTTGGCTCTGGTATATATTGCTAGTTTCTCCTTGATATCCATTCTCCCCTTTTGACTTTAGTTCAGAACCATTACGTTTTGGCTGTCCAGGAAAAACAAAAGACTACAGTTTTTGGCTTTTTAGGAAGCTAAATGTGGCTATGTGACAAGCTTCTGGCCAATGAGATGAAAGTAGAAGTGATGTGTGCAACTCCCGAGGAGCGTTTTTAAAGAGGGGCTGGGGAAAGGGGTGGGAGTCATTGCGACCTATTTTGTGCCTTTTTCTGTCCTTCCGGTTTAAAGGAAGACATCATGGATACAAACGTATCAGCCATCTTAGGCAGTGAATCATGAAGCAAAAATATAGGAAGAGCACGGGTCCCTCTGCCCTTTGTGGAAGAGAGCCACCGCAGTTGCTTTCATTTGTCTAAAACTGGAATGATAAATTTCTATCTTACTTTCACCATTGTTATTTGGGATTTTACTGTTATCTGCAGTGAAACCCATTCCTAATATATTGGTCAAATTGCAGATGGATTTGGAGATGTAGTGTAGACATGGAATTATAGTGACTTCCTTGCCACCATTAGAAAATACAAATTTCTTGAAAAGATGGATTTTCTTCCAACTTTAATTGTTCATTGTTTAGAATACAAATAATTACAAAAACAGTAAAACTCGGCAAGTCACTTTGTGCCTTAGTGATGGTGCTTGTACTGAAGGAGGTTTATATGAATATGACAATATATATGAGAAATATAAAAAAGAACTTAAAAGTATATTGGAAAAAGTTATAAAGTTGAAAAAGTAGGGTATAATCCAGGCTTTCTTTATTTATAATCCTAAGCATTTTTGAAAGATACCCAAAGTCCTTTGTGAAAGATGTAAGGAATAAATAACAAATCAACATAAAAATTATGAGAAAATCCATCTAGAATACAGTATAGACACAGCTTCTAATTGGTGTTGGCCAGATTATCTATGAAAATATTTTCCATTAACTGATAAGAAGGCAGCACTTTTTTGTAGCTCCTTCCTCCTGCCTGCTTAACCCTTGTCTTTCCTTTGATCAGATGGTGCCAATTTAAATGTCAGATTTGTACAGTGGGCAGCAAGCATTGGTTAGAACACAAGCTGAGACCACCAGTTCATCCTATGCCAGCAATTCAACAGCAGTCATGTGATAACCTTTTGCCTTCACAACGCAGGAAAACATCTTTACCAAGTATGTTCAAAGTCCAAGAACCAGTTATCCCATGATGTGTGAACGTACACATGCACACATACACACACATACACAGTCTCACACAAATGTTTTAAGTGAGTGAAGATGAGAAATATTTCTTTAAAGACCTTTAAATCCTTTATTAAAGGCATTCACATATCAATGTAAAAATGTAGCCATTTTATAGGAGAGACTAAAAATGTATATGCAAATATAATAAGCTTTGTATACAAATACAAAATGTATTTGCATCTAGCATTTGTCTGGGCTTTAAAAAAAATGTGAAATGAACAAAACTCAAACCCCTAATCAGTTTATGATCCTGGAGATTCTTCAGGATCAATAATCTGGAGATCATTGTAAGAA
>JAQZBX010097831.1:0-11699 GCA_029593785.1 Cabassous unicinctus | reverse complement strand
ATTAAGGAAGTACGTTTTTGAGTGTCCACAGTGTGCCAGACACTGCAGGGTGTTTAAAATAATTTATCTCAGTTAAATTTCCTGTATCAGTCAGGATTCCGTAAGAGAAGTGAAACCATTTTATAGAAAATGGATCATTTTAGAGATTTTATGTTATGTAATTGTGGGAGCTGGTTAAGCAATCTCAAGGCTTTTGTCTTTGTGTTCTAAACCTGCAACCTGAGGTCTGCCAGGCATTATGGAAGGCAAGGTGGCTGAAACGTGGGAGAGAACAAGGAGAAGCTGGAGCCGAAGCATGGCTGTAAAATTCAAAAGCGAGTTGGACCCCGTGTGCACAGTGTGCCTGTTACCCAGCTCCCCAGTCAAATGTGCGCTCTCTTCCCAATTCCTCATGCGACACCGTGGTGGACGGTGGGAGTATTTACACCATGGGGACAGGAAAACACTGCACATCACTGCTTTGTTTTTTGTGTTGTTTCTTTTCTCTCCAGGAGGGCGATTTTCCAGCCTTTACCAGCACACCCGTGTGTCAGGGTCTCCCTGCCTGCACATTTGCTGATGTGGGTGCCCAGCCCACCATGCAGACGCCAGGAGCAGGGGGCGCAGCAGCGCAGGCCCAGCGGCTGTCCACCTCCCCGAGGCGGGCCAGCAGGGAAGGGCCCCGTGGGGCCCCCGCGCAACCTTCCACCGTGACAGCGACACGGCAGCCGCCTCACGCCCCTTCCCCAAGTGTGCGCAAAAGGCGCCCCGCATCTCACCCTAGCTGGACCGATGTGGAGAGGAGAAGCTTAGCCACATTGACACGTGACAAAGTCACCGCAGCCTGCAACTATTCAAGGTCGGGATTTTTTTGTTGCTGTTAAATTAATTTTATTGGAATATATTCATAGCCCATACAATCCATCTGCAGTGTAAATCAGTGGCATTTGGTATAATCACAGAGCTGTGCGTTCGTTACTTCCATCGATATGAGGGCACTTGGGGGGTTATCACTCACCCTTTGAAAGGTGAGGAGACTGAGTCCCAGAAAGGTTCAGTCCCATTTCTAGAGTCGCAGAGCTGGTGAGGCAGGATTTAGGCAGGATTTAGGCAGGCCTGTGGGGCTCCAGAGCTGGCACCCCTTTCCCCGCCACAACGTGAAGGCTCCGACATGGAGGCTTCCTTTTGGAAGCTCTGCTCAGGGGAAGACGCTCTCATGATGGAACTAGAACTCCGTGGCTGACCCCATGCCAGGTGTTTTGCATTCAGTATCATCTCATTCGATACTCATAAACTCATGAATCCTGTGAGATGAAAAGGTGTTATTTACAGGTGAAGGAAGTAAGGTGCAGAGATGTCAAGAAACCTTTCAGAAGTCTCACTGGAGGCAGCGGGATAAATAAGGGCCGCCTGGCAGAGGGGCCAGGGCACATCCCAGCCCCAGCCAAGTGACCAAGGAGAAAAGCAGCTGAAGTGTGCTGTAGCTGTGGAACATGCCTTAAATCTGCTTGCTGCACGAATTGTGAGACATACAAAGATATGTCTATTCCAATACAGTATAAAACAGTATATTTATCCTAAAGGTAGGAAATTAAAGTCCACCACTACCCATATCCAAGTAATCAGGGTCCCTCCCAGCGCTACCTCGTGGAAGCCTAGTGGAGCTGGGTTTTAACCCAACATCTGTCCAGACCTGTAGGGTGATACCCGAGGAGAGGATTGTCCATGGCTGCCAGGCCTCCTTCCTACAAAACCCTTCTCATACTCCCTGAAAAAAAAAAAGCTTTTGCTTTTATAAAAATAATGTTGCATTCATTTTTTCACAAATATTAGTAATAATACTGGTTACTCATTCACACAGCGTGAATCTTTAAAAAGAACGTCAGCCTCGTGGCAAAGCAGCCAGGAGAATACCTATGTCGGGCATAACCCGGAAAGGAGCTGAGCCTTGCGGGCCGAGGGGCAGTTTAATCACTGCTCAGGCACAGCGGTGTTTACAGAGGACGCTGTCTTCTGCAGTCAGTTTTGAGCAGGATTCCCGAGGTGTCACAACAAAGAAAGAACTTGTTTTTGCAAGAAACGTGTAATGTCCTAGAAGCTGGAATTCTACACCCCTCTGCTGGATTGTCTGGTTTGTGAGATTATTTTTAACTAACAGGAAGAAAACCCGAGGCATTTTGCCGATGGGAACTGCTGCCAGTTGTTGTGACAGTGTCTCCTGCTCTCCAC
This sequence comes from Cabassous unicinctus, assembly GCA_029593785.1. Classification (NCBI taxonomy): domain Eukaryota; kingdom Metazoa; phylum Chordata; class Mammalia; order Cingulata; family Chlamyphoridae; genus Cabassous; species Cabassous unicinctus. Next base: position 9,491 of record JAQZBX010097831.1, on the reverse strand, counting down.
CTCGCACTGCAGTAAATGAGCCCAGGGTGCACCTGGAAACTAGCATTTCTGGAGGCAGAATGGCTAAGCATGCAGTTTATGAAGACGTTTTTTGCTCTGAGAACATGAACTACCATGGTATTCACAAAGCGAGTATTTAAGAATGAAGGGGAAGCTGCTGAAATACGTAATGAAGGCATCTCTTTTTGTGACTCTGTTTAAAAACGTGGTATGTCTCATCTTAACCTGACTTGCTACTCCTGGGTCCTTCCTGAAAATCCATGAAACAAATTCAGTGTTATTTTCCCGTCTTTCTTTCTCAGATCCTTTGCCATCTTTTCCCTTTATATGGAGAGCTTTAAATAACACTGAAAATGCTTGGGCTATGTCATAAAGTAGACAAATCACTATAAAAATTGGGTATGCAGCGATAGATATCATAAATGTTTTTAAGCACCTGAAGGAAAGACCAGAGAGATTATGGGAAAATTTCAGCAATCACTTTTAAATGGTGGGGTTCAGGGACATTTACTTTTTCCTATATCTATCGTTTTCATTTCTTTCCAAATTTGCTAGGATGAGCCCAAATGGTTTCACAAACAGAAGAAAAAAGAAAACGTAGTGTGGGCATCTGTGCGGGCTGTCTGTGTGAATGCTCCCAGATCTTCCAGCATCCGAGGGGCTGAGCTGCCTCTCGTGGGGCTGGACCACCACCTACTTCTTAACACCCAATCCATTGCTCCACCCGTTCCACACCAACGGTTAATTCTGTCTCCCAGCCATTCCCACTTGAACGTCCTATAAGACCAATCATATTACCTGGTTCTGGAGGTGCATTCTTTATATACCCTAAAATCAGTCAAGGCCATCACCCACCACTTACTCAGATTCACAATTTTGCATTCCTCTTTTCAATTCCTTCTCATCCCTGACCCAGCATCCTGGCCCCATATTGCTCCTTCTGTGACAGCAATCTGTCCTGTGCATCTCCTCTTCTCCTGCGAGCTCCCACCAAGGCAGACCTTCTTTCTCCAAGGCAATTGCAGTGACCTGCTAGCTTGATCCCTCTGCCCACTATCTGCCCCTCCAACCCCTCCTGCCTGCCACAGGCAGCCTCCCCACCTTCCAGCGAGCTCTGATGTCAACAACCCTTACTGAGAGCACCACTTAGACCCTGTGGTGGTTTGAAGTTTACATACCCCAGAAAAACACTTTCCTAAGGTTAATCCACTCCTGTGGGTGTGAGGCCGTTGTAAGTAACCTTTTGATGAGGTTACGTCAGTCAAGGTGTGTCCCATCTCAACCAGGATGGGTCTTAATCCTATTACTAGAATCTTTAAAAACAAAATGAATGCAGAGAGAGAGAGAGAAAGCCAGGGAAGCAAGAAGCTGGTGATGTCACTCCAGTTAAAGCGTGGCCCGCCTCATTCAGATGGGTCTGAATCCTGGTAGTGGAGTCCTTTATAAGAGAAGGAATGCAGACAGAGAGGGAGCGAAAGCTACAGAGGGAGCAGCCAGAAGCTGGACGTCAACGGAGTCCAGAAGAGAAGGGCGAGCCAGGAGACACCGCCACGTGCATCGCCATGGACAAGTGAAGGTCCAAAGACGGCCCTAGAGCGCCACAGTCCGCAGGGAGAAGCATCGGTGATGATGCCTCAAGCTGTGCGTGGACAGATTCCCATTGTTTAAGCCGAATAGTTCCGTGAGCCGCCCAGGACACTGAAAACCCTCACTGCTCCTCTAATGCCGACTGTTTACGCCTCCTGGCCATCGCAGCCCACACAGCTCCGTTCTCCAGGTCTACGGCTTCTTCTTGTCCATTGTCTTTGCTACCTACCTACTACACACACAGCTCACTTGTTTATGTTTTACTTTTATTTTAAATGTATGCTATTTTATTTGAAGAAATAGAAGAAACTTTTACGAAAATATCAATCGCCTATAATCTCACTATTTAGAGAAAACCACTGGTAATGTTTTGGTGTGTTTCCTTCCCGCAGTGATTGAAAATATGATTTCCAGGGGCTATATAGTATGTGCTTAATTTGCATGGAGAGCCCTCCAGTGGTAGGCATGCAATTGCTTCCAGTTTTAGTTTCTATAAATATTTTACTTGAACATGATTGTCCATAAATCTTTGCCTATTTCCTTGAAATAGATTTCTAAATGTGGGAATCCTGCGTCAAAGGGCATGAAGTTCTTTAAGATTCATGAAACGTGGTGAAATGTTACTTTCCAGCAAGTTGTATACTAAATATTAATCTTTTTTCTAATCATTGCCAATTTAAAAAGCCAAAAAATGCTATCTTAGTTATCATTTAGGTTGAATATTTTTTGCATTGTCTTGCAATTTTGATTCTAATGCTCAGGCACTTAGCCCACTTCCTGTTATCATGTCTTAGTGATTTTTAAGAGCCTATACATAGTATATCAGGAGTCAGCAAACTACAGCCCTTGGAGAGTAGCCTACTGCCTATTTTTGTACAACCTGCAAGCTAAGAATGTTTTTTACATTTTGAAATGGTTGAAAATATACATAATAATATTTTCTGATGGGAAAATTTTATGAAATCTGAATTTCAATTTCCATAAAAAAAAGTTGTATTAGACCACAGCCACCGTAATTAGCTTATTCATTGACTATGGCTGCTTTTGTATTAAAATGGCAGAGTTGAGTAGCTGAGACAGACCATATATGTACAAAACTAAAAGTATTTGTATTGTTTCTTACAAAAAAAGTTTGCCAACCTCTAGCATATATGAAAGAGAAAAAACATGTGAACGTTTTCCCACTTTTTTTCCTCCACATTTTGCCTATTTATATTTTATATAGTAAAATAGATCCTTGTTTTTTCCTTAGAACTTTGTCCATTGTTTTCAGGTTTAAAAAGCATTTGTATATTAAAAGATTGGTTAACTACTAGGTTATATTGTTTTCTATATTTTAAATATGGTTTGACTTTTCCTCTTTATCTCCAGTTCATCTGTATTTTTGTACATGGGAAGAGAGTAAATTCTAATTTCATTTTAATTTTTGTTCCAAATAGTCAATTTTCCCAATATTATTTATTGATTTAAAAAAAATCCTTTCCATAGTGTTTCTGAAACTTCTCAGACAGATGTTAGGGCAGGATTCAGGACTCTGAAATTGATTTGTCCATTGACTTTTGAGCCAGTAAGGTGCTGTTTTTTATAGTCCTAAATTTTAAAATGAACTTATGATTTCTTTCATTCATTCATTCCTGAATAAAATGAACCTTTGATTTTGCTAACTCAGGTCTTTTCAGCTTCAAAAGGTTTCCTTATTTTTTCTGATCCAATTGTTCTGATTTTTTCCAAGTTGGATCCCTGTATTTTGTTCTACATTTTATTTCCCTCTATCATAGGTTCCAATCTCTTCAACCTCCCCTCTGTGCTCTAGGAAAGCTTCTCAAGTCTCTTTTCTACCCACTTCCTACTATAAGTGTGGTCTGTGGACAGCAACATGGACTTGCCCTGTTAGAAAGGACTTGTTAGAAAATGCAGAATCTCAGGTCCTCAGAGCTCCTGAGTCGCAATCTGCATGTTAGCATCTCCAGGTGATTTGTGTGCCCATGAAATTTGAGAAGCATGGCTCCGCACCACTGACTGAGTTTTTCCCCACAGTGATTTCTTCCCTTGCCATCTCCTTTGTGAGTTTAACCTTTGCCATTTCAACTTCAGGCTTTTGTATCTCACTTGGGCCCCTTTTGATTTCTTCACCTGGCCTTTGTGGCTCTTCATATTGTCTTTACAGCTCATCACTTGTTCACTCCAATACTTACTGAATGAACAATATGGGCTTGGAGCTCTAAATGGAAACGTCAGGAGGACACAGTTCTCCTGCACCAAAGGAACAAAGACTTTAGGGAAGGATACTGACAAGTATATAAATCAGAGGGCACGGAATCCAGAATAAGGGAAATCTAAGCAGATGTGAAGGCTGAAGAGGGGCCAGTTCGGTGAGGGGAGGGTTAGGATATGCCTCCCAGGAGGGGGTCTGCAAGTACTCATGACATGGTGCATCGAGGGAGCAGCGAGACGTTCATGTTGCTTTCCGGCTTTTTACTGTAGTCTCTTCTCTCATCACTTTCTGTTCTTGTTTCATAGAGAATATATTCTTGAATACAATTGAAGATGACAAATACTTCTCCAAAATTTTATTCTGGGTCTAGATATCCAGCTGATATTTCTCTTTCCTTTTACTTTTCCACAATATTAGTACAAGATGCATAGTCTGGTTGGTTGCATTTTTGCTTTGCTTTGTTTTCTTTCTGCTTTCCACTTAGAAAATGAAGTTTCCTCTTAGTTTCCTTCAATGTGCTTTGGATTCTGGTTGTCATTATAGCTGGAAAAAAATTACTCCCAGCTGATTTCCAAGGTCTAGTAAGCATATGTCTGGAGTTGGACTAATAGAAGAAGAATGAAAAAGAGCATGTTCTTTGGCTTATGTGAAAAACTATAATTCTTATAATGCACTGCCACCAAGCTCTGCTTTCTTTCCTCTACTACTCTAGAAGTCTGTCTACCTGCAGGAATTAAACCTCTCAAATATAAGTTTTTGCATGCAGTTCTGCTTTCAGTCAGGAAGAACAAATTTACAGAAAATATTGCCTCCACCCTAACAAAAAGGAAAAATCTGGATAAACATTTTTTTTTCATTTAAAAAAAAATTTATTGAAGTATATCATTCTTACATGAACATACATAAACAATAAGTGTATAGTAAAAGTTGTGAACTTACAAAACAAACATGCATAACATCATACAGGGCTCCCATACAGTTGTTGTGAAGCATTTGTAACAAATTATGAAGGAACATCATCAAAGTATTAATACTAACTATAGTCCATATCTTACATTTGATTATGTTTCCCCAACCCCTCCCAATTAATTTTTCTGTTTATGAACTATATAATTTGTCTAAAGTGTACAATCAATGGCATTTGGTACAACCACGAGTTGTGCATTCATCACTTCAATCAATATTAGAGCATTTTCATTATTCAAGAAAAAAGAAAAACAACAAAAGCAAACCACTACATACCCATATGTTAGCACTACTAATTACAAAATCTATGATGTGCTTTCACCATTTCTACTCATTTCCAAACATTTCCAAACAACTTTTTACCAATTCTGCACAGATTAAACCTCAGCTTTCTATTCTCTAACCACGCTGTTTTCTCTGGTGACTTACATTCTAGCTATTAACTCCATGAGATTACTCATCATATTTAGCTCATAAAAGTGAAATTAGACAATGTTTGTCCTTTTGTGCCTGGCTTGCTTCACTCAACATAACGTCCTCCAGTTTCATCCACGTTGTTTTGTGCTTCACGACTTCATTTCTTCTTACAGCTGCACATTGCTCCATTATGTGCACACACCACAGTTTGTCACTAGATCTGGATAAGTTTTAGCATCATGTTTTGTCACTGTTGTTGCTGCTGGAGTTCTTAGGTCCACTAGAGAGTTTAGGACACAGAGGAATCTAAAGAACGTTCTAGAGAGGACTGAGCTCTTCCTAGGTGAGGAGAACCCCGGCTGCTTTTGTCCTTGGTGAGATTAGGAGCAGACTTGCTGTGAGGGGGTAAGAACAAACAAGCCAAACTTTCAGCAAATGCTTAACATCCAGGCACTGCTTGGCATAATGGATTAAAAACCCAAGTAGTATAGGCATAAAAGTGGAATTAAAGAAAGAAAGAACCCATGCATATAGCAAATTGATTTGCCACAAAGTTACCACAATTTAATAGGGAAAGGAGATGTTTCCTGTAATCAGTGCTAGAACATCTGGGTATGTGTATTAGTCAGTCAAACGGGGTGCTGATGCAAAGAACCAGAAATCTGTTGGCTTTTATAGGGGTGTTTATTTGGGGTAGAAGCTTACACTTACAAGGTTCTAAAGAGTTGAACTCTTTTTTTTTCCCATGCTCTTTATTTGATAAAGAATATGTCATTTGTATTTTTAAATTTTCCAGATTTTTTATTTAACTGATTGTTTCCTTGAGCTGTAGACTCATTAGTTCATCTCTCCTCATATTCCCTTTAGACTGGTAGGTCTAGAGCCCTCATTAGATATAAGTTTAATTTCATGGCTAGTGTATTTGTTAGGTGGTTCTTACTATTGCCTATTCCATTGGGATGAGCATAATGTTTGGTTGGCCCACTTTTAGTGGTTTTATTGTGTGCAGATGTACAAGACTTCACAGATAAATTCCAGCTAATCAAAACTGAAGAAGTGGTAGAATTACAAAAATTATCATTTTGATGCTCAATGAGATCATGGATCCAGGCTGGGCTATCCATTATGTGAAAACAGTCAATTACAATCCCCACAGCAGACCTCTATTGATTTTTAGTCTCTATTTCATTAATTTCTATACTAATTGTATTATTTCCTTCCTTCTGCTTGCTGTGGGTTTAGTTTTCTCTCTAATACCCAATCTATGTTAGCCTATTCCCAATGATCAAAAAACACCCTTTCTGAAACAAAGTTGATTAACTTATATCAGGATCCAGACATGGTCCACACAATGCATTTACTTGATATATCCTGATATGCCCCTTAATGTTTATGGCAGCTGAAAATACATCATTCAGGTCTGCTGTGGGGATTGTAATCAACTGTTGGTTCTAGCTGCTGCCCTTGGAGTTTTCCAGTGCCTCTGAGCTGAGACGATACTACTCATGGGCTGCTCTCTGCCAATAATGAGGCTCAGCTCTATGACCATCAGGTCAGGCTAGTGCTGGAGAAGTGAGCTGGGCACTGGGGGGCACAGTCTGTGACTCTGGGCAAGTTCCTGTGATGTTATCAACTTTAATTTTATAACTTGTAAAACTTGGGTACTAATTCCTGCCTTGCCATGGAGGTAATAATTATATATATTAAAGATCTCTAAACACAAGTCAGCATATAATCCAAATTGTTAATCATCACAATCACCACTATCATCACCATCATCACCACCCATCATCAAGATCATCACCATCATCACCGTCACCTTCATCATCATCATGACCATCAACTTCATCACCATCACCATCACTACTATCACCATCATCACCAACCATCATCACCTTTATCATTACCACCATCACCATCATCACATCATCACCATTATCATTACCACCATCATTACCATCACCATCACCACCATCATCACCACCATCACCACCATCACTATGATCATCAATCACCACCATCATCACCATCACCTTCACCATCATCATCATGACTGTCAACTTCATCACCATCATCATCACCACCATCACCATCACCAACCATTATCACTATTATCATCACCACCGTCACCACCCATCACCACCATCATTACTATCACATCACCTTCACCATTGCCTTCATCATCACTATCACCTTCATCACCATCATCACCACCATCACCACCATCATCATCATCACCACCATCACCACCATCGTCACCAACATCTTTACTATCACCATCACCTTCACTATTGCCTTCATCATCACTATCACCTTCATCACCACTATCATCACCACCATCACCATCATGATCATGACAGAAGTAGCCTAATAAGTGAGTGATCTGGTTTGACACTTCATATGAGCCCAATTAAGTCACTGTGGGAGACCATGACACTTAGTCTTCCTATCTGTTAATGTTTTGGCACCAGCCAAGGCAAGAATGTATGAATTTTTATTAGATACCTTAATCTAATATTCATCAATATTACCTACACTTTGCTGGTATCAATACAATGTAATAATGCAGCAAAGACCTCACACTTTCCTGGTTACTGATGTGACATTAAGAACAGGTAAAGATGCCACTCTCTTATTGTACTCACGTTCCGAATGAGTAGGAGGTTACTTTCAGTTACCAAATGCAGCAGTTGCTACAGGGTTTTCAGCCATCCATCCATGTGGAATTTAAGATATTACACATGATTAGTTACTGAAAAAATCAGCAGGCACTGCTTGTAAGGAGAGCATTTAATGCCTTCTTGGCAGCAGATTGTGCTGTTAGCAAGAAAAAGAGATGCTTTAGTACTGCTCAGTTCCTAAATGGAGTTTTGTTAAGAAACATTGTGCAGCTATGTACATATGTGCTGTCTTCCTCTGAGATTTCAGATGTGGCAGTCCCAGAGCCTTGGCTCCTTTCCCTCTCACAAAGGAAGGAGGCACGTAAGGTTGCGCATGAAATGCTGCTACTGCCTGTCTGGATTAGGCGTCCGCAACCTTTTGTTTCCCTCAGCAGGCATTTGCAAAATGCTTCATTGTGGGAGTCATACATCATATCTTTTCCACTTTGCAGAAGTCGATGCTTCAAAACTTTCAGAAAGCCGTAAATACTGATATGGTTGAAGTGATGTGTTAAGGAGGCAGTTCTAGCAATGGATGGGCCTCATTCCAAATGAGCAGGTCCACGCTGTGCCCTTGACCTTCAGGCTCTGAGCAAACCCTTCAGCATGGCCTGCCCACAAGGGTCGTTTCTGAGTTCTTGACTTTATCAAGGGCTTCAGCGTTTATAGCCCACATCCATTCTGCCCGTGCGCATGCAAGTGGTATGCCTGCGATTCTCTGCCAACGATCAATCCTGGGTTGGCTTTTGAGGCCCAGCTGACTCCACCCTTAGGTCTCATGGCAAGCCTGCCTTGCCTCCCTAAACTTCGCAGCTGCTCTGACCCCTCCGAGCTTCCCTTTCTTTGAATTCTTAGCTAGAGCAGGCAATGAGCGAATGAACAAACAGAGGAGACCAAACCTGAATGAATTATTTTTACAATTATGGTGTCTGACTTGTGCCCAAACCATGAATTTCTGTGTCCATGCCCAGATCCCAACCCCCACTGCAGACAGGGAGCACAGTAGAGGCCAAGGAGTCTCGTCCAGCCAGTCTCGTAGAGAGGAACAGGCCGACTGCCAAGGAAAACCAAACGAGGAGCTAGGCGTGCGGGCCGCAGGGCACCCTGGGTTCCGCAGGTCAGCCCTGGCAGGTGAACTGGGCAGCGCCCAGGCGGAAGGGCAGGGTGGAGGGGCAGACAGTCTGGACCTCACAGGACCTTCTCCCCAGCAAGGGAGCTGGCCACCCCAGCCTGCTGGGCTTACTCAAGGTGCAGAGTGCAGCACGAGGTGAAGAGAATACTTACCTGGCAGGGGAGATACCATGATCACGAGGTGAAGAGAGAACAGAAGAGAGCATGAGAAAGGTCTCCGTGTCAGAAGAAGAGAGTGCTGTGGCGAGTGCTTGCAGAGGAAGTGATAGAGCTGGCTGCAAACAACAGATACCCACCAACCCAGCTCCCTTGAGAAGAAGTTGACAACCCAGGAGGTTTAACGTCATTTAGAATGGGCCTGGCTCCTTCCTATTTCCAGGTAAAATTTTGTTTACTTATTTTGTTGTTTTGATTCAGTATGTTGCATCATTTATTCAAAACCATTTGTTGTGTCCCTACCAAGCTCCTGGCATTGGGATCATGGAGGTAAATAGAGAGACTGGGCACCACGGGGG
>JAQZBX010097830.1:0-11647 GCA_029593785.1 Cabassous unicinctus | reverse complement strand
CCCATCCGTGTGGTATTACACCCGCAATGGATATACACATCCTGGGGCCTTGCCACCGAGCATAGACTACAGTTCATATCACAGACCACACTCTTTCCCACCCAGTTCTGCATGGTATATTCTGATGGAAAATGGCCTACATTCGTCGCTGCTTCGCCACTCAGGACAACCCCCAAAGTCCCAAAAAAGATGGACACTATATATTAGTAAAAGGGGTAATCTTTCAGGAAAAAAATATAATCATAAACATTTGTTCACCTAATGAGGGCGTCTCAAAATACTTTAGGCAAACACTTTCAAAAAATAATTGGAGACATAAATGCATCTAAAATTATATTGCGGGACTTAAATACAACATTAACATCATTAGACAGAATGTCTCGACAGAGAATCAATAAAGAAACTAAGTCACTGAATAATGCATTAGAGGATCTGTACCTAATAGATATATACAGAACACTAAACCCAAATACAGCAAGTTATATATTCTTCTCAAGTGCACATGGATCATACTCCAAGAAAGACCACATGCTAGGCCACAGAAAACTCTCAAGAAATTCTTAAAGATTAAAATTATTCCAGGTAATTTCTCTGACCACAATGGAATGAAATCGGAAATCACTAAGGGCCAGAGAACCAGATTAGGCACAAAGATATGGAAGTTAAACAATACACTCTTAGAGAAACACTGGATCAAGGAGGAAATTTCAAAAGAAATCAATAACTACCTTGGAACGAATGAAAATGACAACATACCATACCAAAACCTATGGGATGCAGCCAATGATGCACTGAAGGGAAATTCATAGCCATAAATGCACTTAAAAAAAAGAATAAAGAGTTAAAATTGAAGACCTAACTGCACACATGGAGGAATTGGAAAGACAAACTAAACTCAAATGAACTTGAAAGAAGGAAATAACAAAGATTAGAGTAGAAGTAAATGAACAGAAAATAAGAAAGTACTAGAAAAAATAAACAAAAGCAAAACTCTTTCCTTGAGAAGATCAATAAAATTGACAAACCCTTAGCCAGACTAACATAGAACAAGAAAGACCAGATGCAAGTACAAAAATTAAGAAATGAGGAAGGGGATATCACTACTGATGCCACAGAAATAAAGAGAACCATAAGAGGATACTTTGAAAATTTATTTGCCAACAAGAATGATAATTTAGATGAAATGGACAAATTCCTATAAACTCACAAGCAGCTTATATTGATGAAAGAAGAAATTGATGTACTCAACAGTCCACTTACAAGTAAAGAGATAGACTCAGGCATGAAAAACGTCCCAAACAAGAAGAGCCCAGGTCAAGATGGCTTCCCTGGTGAATTTTACCAAACATTCCAGAAAGAGCTAACACCAACCCTGCTTAAGCTCTTCCGAAAAATAGAAGTAGGAGGAAAATTGCCTAACTCATTCTATAATGACAACATTACCCTAATACAAAAGCCAAACAAAGATGTGATAAGAAAGGAAAATTACAGACCAATCTCTCCAATGAACCTGGATGCTAAAATCCTCAACAAAATACTTGTTAATCGTATTCACCAACATATCAAAAGAATTATACTCCATGACCAAGTGTTTTAATCCCAGTTATGCAAGGAACATTCAAAATAAGAAAATCAACCAATATAATACACCAAATAAACAGATTGAAAGGGAAAAAATCACATGATCATTTGTATAGATGCAGAAAAAACATTCAACAAAATATGGTATGCTATCTTCATAAAAACAGATTGGAATAGAAGAAAACTTTCTGTTCATCATAAAGGGTTTATATGAAAAACCCACAGGTAAAATCATCTTGAGTTGTGTAATCCTAAATCTTTCTCTCTAAGTTTAGGAAAAAAGCAAGCATGCCCACTATCATCACTCCTATTCAGTAATGTCTTAGAAGTACTTGCTTAATCACTGAGGCAAGAAAATGATATAAAAGGCATCCAAATTGGAAAAGAAGAAGTAAAAATTTCACTATTTGCAGATGATACAATCCTACACATAGAAAGCCCAGAGAATTATATAACAAAGCTTCTAGAGCTTAAAAAGGAGTTCATTAAAGTCACAGGCAACAAGATCAATGCTCAAAAATCAGTAGCATTTCTGTACACCAATAAGGAGCAAACTGAGAATGAAATCAAGAAAAAAATATCATTTACAGAGGCAACTAAAAGCATCAAATACCTAGGAATAAATTTAACTAAAGATGTAAAGGACTCATATACAGAAAAATACACAACAGTGCTAAAGGAAATCAAGGAAGATTTAAATAAATGGAAGAATATTCCCTGTTCATTGATAGTAAGTCTAAACCCCATCAAGGTGTCTACCCTGCCCAAACTAATCTACAGGTTTAATGCAATCCCAATAAAAATCAACACTAATTTTTAATGAATTGGAAAAACTAACTACAAAATTATTTGGAAGTGTAAGAGGCCCTGAATTGCCAAAGACATATTGAAAAACAAAAATGAAGTTGGAGATATCACACTACCTGACTTTAAAAAATACTACAAAGACACAGTGCTCAAAAATGTATGGTATTGGCACAAGGATATACATACTGACCAATCTGAATTGAGAGTTCTGATACAGATCCTCACATATAGACTAATGTGGTATTTGACAAGACCACCAAGCACACTCAGTTAAGAGAGAATGACCTCTTCAACAAATGGTGCTTGGAGAACTGGATATCCATATCCAAAAGAATGAAAGTGGAACACCATCTCGCACCTTATACAAAAATCAACTCGATATTTTTCACAGATCCAAATAGAAGAGCCAAGACCATAACGACCTTGGAAGATAATGTAGGGAAGCATCTTCCACCCACTAGGAAATGGTTTCATGAAATTCACACCCAAAGCATGAGCAGTACAAGAAAAAATAGAAAAATTGGATCTCCTCAAACTAAAATCTTCTGCCCCTCAAAGGACATTATCAAGAAAATAAAAAGGCAGATGACTTAATGGGAGAAATTATTTGGCAAACATATATCTGATAGGAGCCTAATATCCTGCATATATAAAGAAATCTTACACTTCGAAAAAATCTTCTGCCCCTCAAAGGACATTATCAAGAAAGTAAAAAGGCAGATGACCTAATGGGAGAAATTATTTGGCAACCATATATCTGATAGGAGCCTAAAATCCTGCATATATAAAGAAATCTTACACCTCGAAAATAAAAAGACAAAGAACCCATTTAAAAAATGGGCAAGTGACCTGAAAGGACACTTCTCTAAGGGAGAAATATAAATGGTGAAAGGCACATGAAAAGATGCTCAACTTCACTAGCTATTAGGGAAATGCAAACCAAAACTACAATGAGATACCATCTTACACCCATTAGAATGGTGGCTATTAGAAAACAGCAGAATATAAGTGTTGAAGAGGATGTAGAAGAATATGAATCATTATCCACTGCTGGTGGGATTGTGGAATGGTCCAGCCACTAAGGAGGACAGTTTGGCGGTTCCTCAAAAAAGGAACTGTAGAACTTCCATATGATGCAGCAATTCCACTACTGGGTATATACCCTGAAGAATTGAAAGCAGAGACACAAAGAGATATATGCTCACCAATGTTCATAGTGGCATTGTTCACTATTGCCAAAAGTTGGAATCAACCCAGGTGCCCATCAACAGATGAATGGATAAACAAAATGTGGTACTTACATACAATGGAATATTACTCAGCTGTAAGAAAGAATAAAGTGCTAACACATGGGATAACATGGATGAATCTTGATGACCTTATGTTGAGTGAAGCAAGGCAGGCATTGAAGGATGAACAGTACATGACCTCACTCATGTAAATTAAGGAAATTGAGCTGTCTCAAAGAGCTATTGTCTATAAGACAGGTTTTCAAGAAATAGAAAGAGAACAGAAGGATGTGAGCCATCACCCATAAAGTGATAGAGTGTAGTTGCATATTGAAGGATTAGGACAGGAGCATAGTGATATTATTGGGATGGCTGGTGCAGGGTTGACAGGTGGGTGGATTGGGAAGAGTGGGTCAAAAGGTCCAGGATATTGGGGGGAAGGTTGGGAGGGGGACCAAATGAATACTTGGGATTTGTGGGTATGAGGTTGAAAGTACAGAAGTGGGAATGCTCTTTTGGCAATATGACAAGGAAAAGTCACTGGTTTAGGGTGTTGGTTGTGGGGGCATTCGGGACAAAGCGCACCTGGAGCAGGCTTCTAGCGAGTGTGTGAGTGTTCATTCTATCATAATATATTGTATCAGTAGGTGGAGACCCACATAATGAGTAGGAAGTAGTTAGACTCCCATCTTTGGGAGGACCGATTTGTTAAGAAATAGAGAGGTGGGAGTCTCTCAAGAGCAAGGGCATTTCCTAATAGGGGAGGACAAACCAGTGTGTCATGACCTCTTGTTTCATATAACTATGAATCTTGTCATCCAACGAGTCAAACTAGGGGGATCATTGTGGGCCCGGGTCAATGGGGTGGGAGGAATATAATATATCAAATGGGGTGTATTAAGTGGTCAGTGGAAATGTTTTTCATTACTATGCAGTGATGAACCTAAGACATGGTAAATATCATCCAAATTTATAAAAGTGTATGGTCTAAAACATGAATTGTAGTGTAAAACTTTGACAATGTTTAGTAGCCATGCTTCACTATTTGTATATCAGTTATAACAATGCTACCATCCACATATAAAAAGGTATTAACAAGGGGAGAGAAGGGGAAGGATATTGGGTATATGAGAGTCTCATGCATTCTGTGTGTGACTTTTCTGTGACCTAAAACTTCTTTGAAAACAAAATGAAAAATAGTAAGACACTGGGAAATGAGACGAGGAAGGTGCCACGGTACAGATTAGATACCATTTATAGCAGTAATGAAAGGCAAAAGGTGAAAATTTTTAAAATATATTTTACATCTTTTTTGATATCCCAATCTTTTATTTTAAATTTATTTTTAGTTTTTTTAAAAATGTTTATATATTTTCTCTCTTACATTTAAACTTATCATTATAATTTCATTTTCCTATTAATTGTATTCAGCTATAGTAATGGCTTCATCTTTGAAGAAGCTTTGGGTCACAGAAAGGTTACAAATGGGGTGAGTGTGGATCATTGGTGTTGGGTGTCAGGGATAAGGGATGCATGAGAGGAAGTTCACCTGAGTCTAAATATAAGTTATATTAAAATGTTCAAATATTCATGGGGCATTGTCATAGTGGGTGGAGAATCACTCAATAAATGAGAGAATACTGAATTCCCATCATGAAGAGCTATGCCACATTCTATAAGGGAGCAGCAACAGTCCCCCAAGTGCAGGTTCAGTGACTGGTGAAGGAGGATGATCCACTGATGGGCCCTTTATGTTGATGACTTTGCTCTTGAAATAGAAATTTAGCCTATTGTTATGGGGTACCTAAGTGTTGCCTCCTGAGAGCCTCCTTGTTGATTAAATCTGGCCTCTCTCTAAGCCAAACTTAGCTTATTCCTCCTAGTGTGGGACATGACTCCTGAGGATGAGCCTCCCTAGCACCAAGAGAATGCTACCATATGCCAAATGGCAATGTGACTGGAAAAGACCTTTAATAAAAGGGGGAAAATGTAAAGACAAATGAGTTTATCAGGTAAGAGACTTCAAAATAAGTCCGGAGGTCATACCAGAGGTAATACTTATACACATCTCAGTAGTATCTCATAGAATTCCAAAGCGTATATCACCCCAAAAAGGGGGCTCCTGAGCTCTCTGGAGACACCCAGTTCCTATGTCAGGTTGGATAGTTCCAGAGTTTGGTGCCTTGCCAGTGTGTCCTACTTTGGAGTTTGTGCTCCTGAAAATGACAGAGTTGGACTCAACTATGTCTTCCCTGTACATGGATCATCTGTCCCTTCTATTCAAACCTATATTTGGTGCTGGTGTTTGTAGGTGTACATCCAAAAACTTGAGTCTTTGGGCTCTCTATGTGCCAGCTGGTCCTGGAACCTTGGTGGAACAGCAACTCATACTCTACAGCTCATTGGACTCACCCAGGACAACTGTTGGGGAGATGATGATGGACAATGGCCATCCCAAGGAATGGAGAGAGTCTGAAGCTGCAGGCAGGATAATCCCATCCATCTTCACCATGGGATATAAGCCCCCTCTCAATTGGAGGTGGAGTGGACTTCACCATCCCAAACTCCTCAGTATGGGAGAAGAGCTATTGACTAGAATGGATTTACTTGTATTCTACTATAGATATATTGTGATTCAAGCAATGGAATAAATTTCAACATTGATGTGGAGCTAATGACCCCTGGATGCTTTGGGGGCAGTACGAGGGAAAAACACTTGTAATACAGGGGATTTATCGGGACTTGGAAATTGCCCTGAGTGATATTACAATGACAGATATAGGCCATTTTATCTCATCATATAACATGCAGGACTGTGTGGAAGACAGTGTAGTCTACAATGTGAACTATGGTCCATGCTTTATGGCAAACCCTGGGATTTGTTTATCAATTGCAATTAATATGCCAAACTAATGAATGTTGTTTATGTGGGAGGTTGTGGGAGGTTTGGGAGGGGGAACATATGGGAATCCCTATATTTTTTGTGTAACATTCATGTAATTTATGTATCTTTTAAATAAAATTTAAAAACTTTTAAAAAATGGGAGGATATTCCATGTTCATGGATTTGAAGACTAAATATTAAGATATGAATTCTACCCAAACTGATTTACAGATTCAATGTAATCCTAATAAAAATCCCAACAGCCTTTTTTTGCTGTGATACAAATGCCAATAATTAAATTTATTTGGATGATCAAAAGACCTTGAATAGCCAAAAATGTATTTAAAAAGGAAGAATGCAGTTGGAGGACTCTTACTTCTTGACTTTAAAGCATATTATTTACCTATATTAGTAAAAACTTCATGGTTCTGTCATAAAGATAGATTTACCAATGGAACTGAATCAAGAACTCAGAAATAGACAAGCAGTCAAGTGATTTTTCACAAGGTTCTTAATTCCACCCAGGTGGGCCAGAGCAGCAATATAATTTTTTAAATATATATTTTGATTGAAGTATATCATTCATTCATGAATATACATAAAAACAAGTGTATAGTAAAAGCTGTGAACTTACAAAATAAACCTGCGTAACATCTTATAGGGTTCTCATACATCACCCTTCCACCAACACCTTGAAACATTTGTTACTAACTGTGCATGATGTCATCAAAATATTACTAATAACTATAGTCCAGATTTTACATTGATCTATTTTCACCAACCCACTGTATTATTTTATATATGTATTTACTACATAGGTTGTGAATGTACAAAACAATCATGCACAGGTGTAAAATTCCCTTACAGCACCCCTCCACCAACATACCACACTGTGGAAGAATATATGAAACAGATTTTGAGACAATATCATCAGACCACCACCACCAACCATGAGCCAGAGTGCACATCTGGCATATCCTTTCTATACCCCCCATAATCAACACAGTACATCTTTGGCACCAGCAATCTATTTTTTAAAATCCTACAGGTGATTCTGATGTACACCAAAGTTTGAGAAAACGTGCCTTGAAGAAGAGGTTTCTAAACTCAACTGTACTTTCAAAGCACTTAGGCAGTGATCAAAACCTGTTAGTTCCAGGCCAAAATTTGATACTAATTGAAGCTGGGTCTCTGGTGGTAGGAACTAGGGACTACCCAGGTAATTCTAATGTATAGCCAACTTTGAAAATTATTGCCCTAATACAAATTATTTGCATGCAAATAACCTGAGGATCTTTTTAACATGCCAATTCTGATTCATTCTTGTCAGGTAGGAACATTTCCAATTTGCATCTAGATATTGCCAAGCATTAGGCTGAGAAACACTACACTCAGTGGCAAACCCCTAATAGTTATACTAAAGAAAGCCAACACAGAAGGCCAGCTCAGGAGAGTGTAAATATACTTCAAAATTAGATCTCCTAAATGAGACATTTTCTTCTCCCTAATTTCCCTGCTTAATGTACTCTCTCAAGTCTCTCTGCTACTGTTCTGACTCATTACAAACTAGAATCACAAAGTAGACAGAGAAAGTAATGATTTCGAAACACTAATCTGATCGGGAATCACTCTTGCTTAAAAACTTGTTGTATTCTCTTTGTTAAAAAATAAGAAAAGGAAAAGGAAAGGATTCTAACCTTGAAAGCTAGGAAAATGCTCTGTGGGACTTTTAGTCCTTTTTGTTCTTTAAGATTTCATTCTTGGTCCACATTCTGCATCTTTGTACAAGGTATGTCTGTTCTATTCCCACAAACATCCCTTCATAGACTGCAGTCATAGGCACATTGGAAATCAACTATACATATTTCAGATGACAAGTGAGAGGTCATTTCCCTCAGAGTACCCCACTGCTCATTCCTCAGTCTGAAAAAATAATTTTCCTTTGGAATCCCAAAGCAAGGACTTCCAGGAAGATGGCAGACTAGTAAGACACAGGACTCTCTTCTCCTCCAGAAAATTATCTAGAAGACAGTCTGAAACAGCCAGGAAAAGATCTTCTAGGGTTTAGGACACCAGATGAAGGCTGGACATTGCCCAAAGGAGAGAGGGAAAAGGTGGGAAATCATGATGACAGAATTGTGAGTTGAAACCAGTGGCTGCTGCTGCCAGCAACCTTCCCCACACCAAAGACACTTTAGAATTCTCAGTCCTCTGGGGTTGTGACTACAGAAAAAGGGGACTCCAGGGATCTACCACGTGAAGAAAGGGGAGAGAGAGGTACACAGCCTAAGACTGACTCAGCTTCTTATCCACAAATTTGGTCTGCTGTGTCCTACAAGCCCTTCCAGGCTAGGTGGGTCACACAGTGGTTTTCCCTGGGAGCCAGTGAAGGACTGGAAAATCTGACTGTCACAATTTCTCTCTCTTCTAGCAGGGACTAATTGTTGAGGATGCCCCAGGAAAAGGGAGAGAGAAGTGTACAGCAAAAGGTCGACTCAACTTTTGACTCACAAATTTGGTCTGCTGTGTCCCAGGAGCCCTTCCAGGCTGGGTGGTGCTGTGCCATTCTTTGCCTTGGAGCCTGCAAGGGGCTAAAGGTATATAACCCTCCCAATCTCCTCCTTTACTAACAGGGACTGATTGTTGAAGACTCAGAGGGAAGTGGAAATATTTCCAACCAAGGAAAAGGGAGGGTTCTGCCAGAGAGGGTAGGAGAACTGCCTAAGAGAAACTTTGAATTGCAAGTCTCATATCCTCCATACAGGAAACTCTATCATATTGATCTGGTCTGTGTTGCGACAAATGTACTTCCACCAGGAATTGAACTGAGAGCTGCCAAAGAGTGCTGTCTCCTGGCAGATCAAGGAAGTGCACATGAGAAAATTAAAAATAAGCAGGAGAAGCTTTTTATGACCCTTATAACATCCCTCACCAAGGCCCCAGGATGTAACTCTACAACCAATTGCTGGGTCCAGTGTCCAGTTTTGAGCAACCAGCAGGACTATCCTAATAATCCAGGTTGAGCCAAGAATCAAAGAGCAGTGGTAATAAACAATGTCCTGCCACTAAATCCCTATAAAAGAGAAAGAAATTGAACATCTGAGTAAACTTCATCCTAATCATATGCCTAGATATCAGCAAACATTTACAATCCATATTAAGAAAGTAGAATAAATGGCCCAAGAAAAGGAATATATCAAAGCCCCAGAAGAGATGCAGAATTTCATAGAACTAAGCAGTGAGATGCACACAAATTTACAAAATCAAATTAATGAGTTGAAAAACTATATGATTAAAGAGATAAATGACGTCAATAATGCAGTAAGTGAGTGCAAAGAAGAATTTGAAATCCTGAACAGAAAATAAACAGAGCTCATGGGAATGAAAGACACAATAGGTGAGATCAAAAACACATTTGAGGCATACAAGTGCAGACTCAAACTGATAGAAGAAAGAATGAGTGATCCAAAGACAGAACAGCTAAAATTGAAGAAAGGAAAGAACAGAGAGAGAAAAGAATGGAAAAAATTGAGCAGGTGCTCAGAGAGATGAATGACAACACAAAATGCAACAACATACATGTCATGGGAACTACAGAAGAGAAAAGGGGCAGAAAGAGTACTTGAGGAAATAGTAGCTGAAAATTCCCCAACTCCCATGAAAGAAATGAACTTACATGCCCAAGAAGCACACCATACCCCAATCAGAATAAATCCAAATAGACCTACACCAAGACACATACTACTCAGAATGTCAAATGTCAAAGGTAAAGAGAAACTTCTCAGAACAGCAAGGGAGAAGGGAACCATCACATACAAGGGACATCCAGTAAGACTTAGTGCAGAAACCATGGAGAAACCATTTTCAGAAACCATGGAGGCAAGAAGACAGTGGTATGATACAATTAGGATACTGAAAGAGAAAAACTGCCATCTAAGAATTATTTATCCAGCAAAATTGCCCTTCAAATATGAAGGTGCCTATAAAATATTCACAAACAGAAACTAAGATAGTTTGCAAACAAGAATCTACTTTTGCAGGAAATATTAAAGGAAACCTTAGAACCTGCAAGAAAAAGACAGGAGAGACAGGTTTGGAGAAGGGTATAGAGGAAAGAATAACAGAAAGGATAACCAAAAGAGTAAAAAGACAGACAAAATATATGACATATGAAAACCAAAGAATAAAATTGAGGAAACAAATAGTGCATTTACAGTAATATCATTGAATGTGAATGGATTAAACTCCCCAATCAAAAGATACAGGTTGGCACAATGGATAAAACAACATGAGCCATTCATATGCTGCTTACAAGAAACTCACCTTAGTCCCAGGGATACAAACTGGCTGAAACTGAAAGGTTGGAAAAAGATACTCCATGTGAATAGCAACCAGAAAAAAGCAGGGGTGGCTATACTAATATCAGATAAAACAGACTTTCAATGCAAAAAATTTTGTGATACAGAAGGCCATTTTATATTAATTAAAAAGGACAATCCACCAGGAAGCTATAACAATCATAAATATCTATGCACCTATCCAGGGTTCACCAAAACAAGTGAGACAAGCTCTGGGAAAACTGAAGAAATAGAGAGAAATAGACATCTCTGCAATAATTGTTGGAGACTTCAACACCCCACTAACAACATTAGATAGAACAACTAGACAGAAGATCAACAAGGAAGCAGAGAACTTGAACAATATTATAAATGAATAAGACTTAACAGAAATATACAGAACACTGCATCCAAACTCAGCATGTTATATATTCTTCACAAGTGCCCATGGATCTTTCTCCAACATAGACCACATGTTAGGGAACAATGCAGCTCTCAATAAGTATAAAAAGATTGAAATTATACAAAGCAACATCTCAGATCATAATGGAATGAAACTGGAAATCAGTAATAGACAGGAAAAAAGTAAATTCTCAAATGGATAGAAGCAGAACAACACACTCCTAAATAATCAGTGGGTCAAAGAAGATATTGGAAGTGAAAGTAAATATATTAACCTTTCTGTGATCCAAACCTTCCTTGAATATGAATCCAATATAATAACAAAATATAATTAATAGGAAAAAGAAATAATAATGATAATCTTAAATGCAAGAGATAAGTACAAGGAGACTCAGAAGAAAAAAAAA
>JAQZBX010097829.1:0-11655 GCA_029593785.1 Cabassous unicinctus | reverse complement strand
GTTTGCTTTCAAAGACCATCTTCAAGCTCACTGATCCTTTCTTCTGCCTCATCAAATTTGCTGTTATATACCTCCAGTGAATTTTTTATTTCATTTATTGCACTTTCTATTGCCATAAGATCTGCTATTTTTATATGTATGCTTTCAAATTCTTCTTTGTGCTCATCCAGTGTCTTCTTAATATTCTTAATCTCTTTAGGAATCTCATTGAATTTATTTAGATTTGTTTGAGCATCTGTGATTAGTTGTCTCAATTCCTTTTATTCATTTGAAGGCTTATCTTGTTCCTTTAACAGGACCATATCCTCCTGTTTCTTGGTATGGATTGTAATTTTTTGTAGTTGTCTTTATATATGGTTTTCTAGACATATTTCTTCTGTGTGCAGGTTCTCCTTTTAGTTTAGGGGTTTCTTGTCTTTTCTCCCCTGCTTGCTGTGTATTAGGAGCCAAGAATATAGTTGGTACTCTAAGCTACAGAGTCCAAAGCTGCCCACATTGCCCCAGGAATTGATGAGGCTTCTCCCAACTTCCTCCTCTGCCACAGGTAGGGACAGAGCTGCAGATGTGTGTTATAATCCAAATTGTACAGGACAAGACTCTGTAGTTGCCTTGAGAGACTGATGAAGCTTCATACCCCTTCCTTCCCTACCTGGGGTGGGGATGGAACTGCAGTTGTGTAGAGCAATATATGCCATGTGGGTACAAAATGACCAAAGTTGCTTAGGTAAGCTGACATAGCACCAGCACCCCTCCCTGCCAGGGGTTAGGATAGACCTTCTGGATTTCCCAACAATCTAATCTGTGTGGGCTGAATATGTTTGTAGTTGACTGAGAGTCTGAGGGAGTACTGTCCCTTCTGCCCTTTAGGGGGTGGGAAATGAACAACCAATGCCCAAAAATGCTGTCCCTGTAGGCTGATAGTATCTACCATTGCCTGGAGAGGCTGAGGAAGCACAAGCCCCCTCCTGTCCTACTGGATGGTGGGGGTGGATCCACAGACATCCAACAGTACAGACTGTGTAGGCCAAAAATACCTGTCTTTTCCCAGAAAGGCTAGAGAAATACCAACCCTTCTTTCTCTATTGGGGGGTGGAGGTTGATCCACAAGTACCCACCAGTCCAGGCTGTGTGGACCAAAATCACCTGCAGTTACCCAGAGAGGTTGGACTAACACAGTCCCTCTCTTTTCCCATTGGGGTTGGGTGTGGAGCCACAGGTGCCCAATGGTCAATTTTGTACAGGCCAAAAGCACCTGCAGTTGCTGTGAGATGCTGAGGGAACACCATCCCCATCCTATCCTATAGGAGAGTAGAGGTGGAGATGGACTTGAAGGTGCTCAGTAAACCAGTTCATGTGGGCTGAAAGCATCTGCAGTTGCCCAGAGAAGCTGAGGAAACCCAGCTCTTCTCTTATCCTATTGAGGTGCGGGGATGCAGCCCCAGGTGTTGGCCAAAATCACTTGCAGTTGCCTGGAGAACATGGTGCAAGTCCTGCCATCATCCTTCCTGTTGGAGATGGGCCTGGGGCCTACGCTAGGGCTTCATTCTGATCTTGGTGTATGGGAAGAGTCAAAATGGTGGCTACTGGCCTCTTTTCAAATTAGACAGACTCAATGCCAGCTATGCCCAGGACCAAACTATAGCCAGCGCTGTCCACCAATCAGTAGCTGAAGTTAGTGGACAACCAACTCTTCCTCCCCCATTTATGGGAAATGGAGCCTCCAACTCCAGACACAGAATAGCTCCTGAGGTGGTTTGCACTGTCAGAGTAAGATGAGCTCCAGCCTCCATCGTGTGGCCTGCAGTTTCCCAAAGAGTTTGTATGGGGCCCCCAGCTTCCTCCCTGCCAGAGGGTTTTGGCTAAAGCTGCAATCTGATCTGTATGGAAAGAAGCTGGTGCCTACCAGCACTGTGATTTGCAAATCAGCCCTGTTTCCCTCATGCTTGGGGTAGAGTTAAAATGGCAGCTACCAGCCGCTCTCTGACTTGGACAAGTTCAAACTTTAGCTGTTCCTAGAAGCACACTTTAACCAGCTGAATCTACCAATCAGTAGCTGAAGTCAGTGCCACACTGTGTCTTTGTCCCCCATTTTGGGAAATGGAGTTTCCAACTCCAGCCATGGAATATCTCCTGAGGTGGCTTGCACCATGGGCACTGGCCTCCACAACATGGAGGGCTCTACTCATGAATCTTCTCTGCAGATGGGGAGTCTCCCCCTTCCATTCTTTAAAGGATATTGCAGGATGGTCTTCTGATCTCCTGGGGTCCCCAAACAGGTGGTTTAGATAGCTCTGGTGATTACTAACTGCCCTGTAGCATGAGCTGACTCTTGGAGCTCCTTACTCTGCTGCCATCTTGGCTTCTTCCCAAGGGCAAGTCTTTTTATTTTATTTTATAGTATAGTATAGTATAGTATAGTATAGTATAGTATAGTTAGTATAGTATTGTATTATTTTATTTTATTATTTCTTTTCATTTTATTTCATTTCATTTTTTAAAATTTTATTTCATTTTATTATTTCTTAATATAATTTTTTAAAAGATACTTGGATTACATAAATATTACATAAAAAATCTAGGGGATTCTCATATGCCCCACTCCTTACCCCATCCATATTTTTACACATTAACAACATCCTTCATTAGTGTGGTACATTTGTTAAAATTGATGAACACATATTGGAGCATTGCCACTTAGTGTGCATTGTAGTATATCTTGTAGTTTATACTCTCTTCCAAACAATACTCTAAGTTTTGGCAAGATATATAATGACCTGTATCTGTCATGCAATGTCATTCAAGACAATACCCAAATCCCCAAAATGCCTCCATATTACACTTGTTTTTCCCTCTCCCTCCCTTCAGAATCTCCAGTGGCCACTGCTTTAACATAAATGATATAAGTTCTTCCACTGTTAGGTTCACAATGTTTATATTAGAGTACCAGTAAGTCTACTTTAGTCCATTATTCATTCCACAATCCTGAGGATTCTGGGGATGGTGATGCCCACTCCACCTCTAATTGAGAGGGGTCTTAGATCCCATGGAGCAGATGGATATGACTCTCTTATTTGTAGTCATGGACTGTCTCTGTCCTTTGAGATGGTTATTGTCCATCATTATCTTTTTAGATATCCTGGGTGAGTCAAATGAACTGGAGAGTAGGTGTTGCAAATCTGTTGAGATACAGTGCCCAGATGCCACATGGAAAGACCAAAGATGTCTCTTCAAAATATACCTATAAACTCTAGTGCTAACTATAGGATAAAAATAGAAGAAGCAAAAGAGCCATGTCTAGGGAAAGCACAAGTGAGTCCTACTCTGTCACACTGGAGAGCATAAATTAAAAAGTAGGGCCCATTGGAAGGGCACCAAACTCCTGATCTGTCAGCCCCACTTATAGTGTCTGGATGTCTCCAGAGCCCTCAGGAGCCACACTATTTGAGGTAGTATTTACTTTGGCAGTCAATGAAATCCTGCTTAGATCTGCATAAGTGTTACCTCTAGAATTACCTCCCAACTCACTTTGAAGTCTCTTTGTCATACAAACTCATTTGTCTTTACTTTTTCCCCCTTTTGGCCCAAGACTTTTTCCAACTGCATTACTAGCTGGTGCTTGGTAGTAATCTGACAGTGTCAGGGAGTCTTATCCCTGGGAGTCATGTCCCATGCTGGGGTGAAGGCAATGCATTTATATGCTGAGTTTGGCTCAGAGAGAGCCAAGGCCAAGTCTTAGTGTCAGAGAAATAATTAGAGAACAGAAAATCTTCAATAAATTTCAGAGTCCTTGACCAAGGACCAGTGTTCCAAAATTCTCACATTGTGTTATTTGGAAATCAAACTTATAGAGACATTTTTTCAGAGCAATCATAATGCATCATCAGTGCATATTTGATGACCATATATATCAAATGGAAAAATTATGTTGCTATTAGTACCAACAATTTTATTGTGTATTTATGTACCTTGCCTGATGAAAAATAAGTTCATATCTACAAAGAAGTATGTAAAATTATTCAAGGCTAAATGGCTTATGTTAGCAAAATAGAAGATACTGTGTACATGTCAATCAACTAGGAATATTTAAATAAATGGAGTATCAAGTGGTAATGTAAAATAATGGGGAAAATATAATAATGAGACATATGTACATTTACCTGCCTGAAAATATCTCTAAAATCTTACAAGCCTAAGAAAATATGTAGAAGAACTATAACCATGTTTTTTCTATAATACATGTTTATTTACATAAACATGTGTGTATGTGTGTGGGTGTGCCTATGGTGTGTATGAGAGGGGACAGGTTTGGCCAGTGGGAAGAGATTGGCAAGGGGAGAAGGACTGGGCCAAACTTGGCATCTGAAAGGGAGTTCCTGGAGGAAAACAGCAGGAAGGCTGCAGATAAGGGAGCAGTGCAGTATTGGGCAAAGTCAGAAGTGCAGGAACCAAATTGAGATGGAGGGGGAATACAGAAGAGACCAACAATATGGGGGCAAGAAGGAGAGGCCCTTGGAGGGGTTACCCCAGGGACAAGGTCAAGGAGTGAATGGAGGACATGTAGGACATGTAGTGAATGGCTTTCCCTAATACAATCTTCTCCTGGTCCCATGCTGGACAATATTTTCTATAAATTGATTTGTTCAAAATAGCAATAGATATTTACTCAGATGTGGGAACCCCCCAAGAGCTTTCCCCCACAAAGCATACTACAACTCTCTAATATCACAAATGGGCTGTCCTAATAGTCCCCCTGATACTAACCACCCTAGAATCACTGATGGGCAAGTAGGAATAATATATGTGCAAAATGTCACATAGAATTAAAAATAAGAAAATGTAGCCATATCCAAAGAGTTATCTATACAAATTAAACAAATGGCCCAGTGACTGGATCTCTTGACCAAGTCCCACTGTTTTTTAGGGACCATAGTGTTATATGATGAAGTAGCCTTAGATTACTTATTGGACTCTCAAGGAGGGCTCTGTGTACTCACCAACACCTCATGCTTCATGTGGGTAGATAACACTCATCAAGTTTTACTGATAGCCAGGGACATGCTTCAAAGGGCCATGATATCCCTCTATTGACTATACAGATTGAACAAAACAAAATGTTCTGAACTATTCTCCTGACTTCTCCCTCCACTAAATTGGCAAACTGTCTGGGAACAGGATTTGAAATCATAGTTTCTTTACTGGATTCTGGGTCATTAAGATGCTTTATCACTGGCTCCAAACTCAGGGATTATGAAATAACATATCACATAGGTAAGGCAACATGGGTCCTGGAGAGGGATAATTGTACAAAAGGGCCATAGATGGTCCCTTTGACTCCTGAGTTGTTTACACCTTTTTTTTTCTGTTTACAGCAGAAAAGGAACATTAGTACACCAAACTAAAAATTTACATATCCAATTCCTTTTAATATAAGCCAGTTAAAGCCTGCCTACTATGCAGACTTGTACCCATCTTCTAACCATAGATAATACAAACCCTGTAGCTGGGTGGTCTATGATGTGAAATGCGGTCTATGCTTGGTGGCAAAGCCCCAGGATGTGTATATTCATTGCGGGTGAAGTCCCACACTGATGAAGGATGTTGGTGTGGGATGTTGTGGGAGGTGTGGGAGGTGGGGAACATGGGAGTCCCTGTAATTTCTGAGTAATAATTAGGTAATCTAAGCACCTTTAAAATATATATATATATAAAATAACATTTATGTAAGAAAATGCACATATATGCATATGTATTTATATATCATTTTACAAATATTGGTATGTACTGTGAAAAATCTTGATTTTTATGAACAATAAAAAAAAAAAAGACTTCTAACCCTCACCTTTGAGAAAATAAAAAAAAAAAAGGCCACATATGGTTGCTGCCTTGAAGCTCTCTGACCTTGAGCCTTCCCACCATGCTGTTGAGTGATATCATCTAGGCATGTAGTCCCCTCTCCAATTATCTTCTCACCTAGGAGTTCCTTTGGCCTGCACCCCTTCTGGGTGTTGGCCACACAACCACCATGGATTCTGGAAAATCCCCTGCTGTGTGGGATTTTTCTTTTCCTGCAAACTTGTCTAAGTGCCACCCAGAAAGGTTTGTTGTGTCTTACAGGCATATCTCCTTACTCATTCTATATTTTTAAATATTATTTTACTAGAGATATTTTAGGTTTACAAAAATCATACAGAGAATGCAGAGCTCCCATATACCCATATATCCCTTTTTATCACCATGCATTAATGTAGTATATTTGTTATAACTGAAAGATTATTTTTATAATTGTACTTTTAACTATAGTCCATGTATTACAGTAGAATTCACTGTGTTGTACAGTTCTATGTTTTTATAATTTTTCATTTTAGTGAAATATTCAATGCCTAATTTTCCCCTTTAACCATGTTCAAATACATAATACAGTGGTGTTAGTTACATTCACAATGTTAGCTACTATCACCATTCTCCATTAACAAAACTTTTCCAGAATTTGCTACAGAAATTCTGTACCAGTTAAGCTTTAACTCCCCATTCCCTACCCCCAACTTGGTCCCTGCTAATACATACTCCAGATTCTGATTTTATTAATTTGCTTGTTCTAATTATTTCATATTAATGAGCTCATATGATATTTGTCCTTTTGTGTCTGGCTTATTTCACTCAACATGATGCCTTTAAGGTTCATCCATATTGTCATATGTATCAGAACTCCATTCCTTTTTATGGCTGAATAATATTCCATTGTATGTTTATACCATATTTTATTTATCTTTTCATTAGTTGATGGATACTTGGGTTGCTTCCATATTTTAGCAATTGTAAATCATGCACCTATTTCATAACTTATAACATTTTGCATTTAAAATATATTTTATCCTATATTAGTATCATTACACATTCTCTTTTTTTATTTCTATTCACATTGAATACCCTTTTCCAGCCTTTCACTTTCAGGCTGATTGTGTCCTTGTGTCTAAGGTGAGTCTCTTATAGGCAACAAATAGATAGCTCCTTTTTTATCCATTCTATCAATGTTTTAAGTTGAGAAGTTTAATCCATTAACATTCAGTGTTACTAGCATAAAGGTGTTACTTATTTCATCCATTTTACCCCTTGGCTTTCTGTTGTCATATCTTACCATTGTCTGTCTTTTAACCCTTTCAATTTCTCTTACACACTTTTCCAGGGCTCTCTCCTTTGTCCTTTCTATCAGGCTGCAATACATCCTTTAATATCTTGTAGATTCAGTCTCTTGGTAAAATACTCTCTCAGTTATTGTTTATCTGTAAAGAATTTAAGCTTGCCTTCATTTCTGAGGAATAATTTTGCTGGATAAAAAATCCTTAGTTGATAGTGCCTTAAATATATCAAACCATTGACTTCTCACCTCCATGGTTACTGAAGAGAGATAGACTTAAGGCTGCTCTCTTTAAGTAATGTATTACTTATTTCTCTTGCTGCTCTCAAAATCCTCTATTTAATATTGGCCTTTGAAAATCTAAATAGTAGATGTCTCAGAGTAGGTCTAATAGGATTTATTCTTTTCAGGGAATGATGTCCTTCTTGAATATTGATATTCTTGTCTTTCATAAGGAGTGGAAAATTTTCAGTCAGTATTTCCTTAAAAATTCTTTCTACCCATTTTCCATTCTCTTCTCCTTCTGGGACATCCATAATATGCATGTTTGTGCATTTTGTGTTGTCATTCAGATCCCTGAGACTGTGCTCAATTTTTTCCATTCTTTTCTCTGTCTCTTCTCATATCTTTTCACTTTTAAATGTCTTATCTTCAAATTCACTTATTTGTTCTTCTAACATTTCAAACCTGCTGTCATATGCCTCTAATGTATTTATTTTTGAGGTACTGGGAGCTAGGGATTGAACCTGGGACCTTGTATGTGGGAAGCTGATGCGCAACCATTGAGCTACCTCAGCTTCCCTGAGTTGGTTTTTTAAATTTGTTTTGCTTGTTGTTGGTTTTTATTTTGTTTCAGGAATCACTGGAACCCAAACCTGTGAACTCCTATGTGGGAGGAGGGTGCTCAAATGCTTGAGCCACATCCACTCCCCTCTAATATATTTTTAATCTCATTCATTGTATCTATTATTAACATAAACTCTGTTACTTTTTTTCCCACAAGCATTCAAATTATTCATTTTGCGCACACAGTGTCACCTTAATATTCTTTATCCTTTTAGACATATTTTCTTTCATCTACTTAAATTGATTAAGGAGGTTTGTTTAAGCATCATTTATTAGTTGTCTTAAATCCTGAGTCTTATTTAGATTCTTGGCTTGTTCTTTTGAGTGGGCCAAATCTTTCTGTTTCTTAGTGTGAGTTATCTTTTGTTGCTACCTAGGCATCTGTTTTGTTGATGATTTTGCTCTGTTCACCAGTCTCTTTCTCTTGACTAATGGTTTTATTTCACAGCTCTTCTTTGAATTTTAGTTTTTTTTCTAAAACATTCATATTGGCATGTTTAAGTAGTCAAAACTGTGGCAGAGAGATGCTACTGGCATCCAATCTGCTCTATAGTGTCTGATAAAGAATTAGGAGAGACTGGTCTGTCTTCCTTCACTTTCCTGGCTGGCCAGCAAATGGTGCTCCACAGCAAACCATTCCATGGAGATGAATCCTTCTATTTCCACTACCTCTTCTAAGCTAGTGAATTATGATAGTTTCATTCACTGGAGGGAAACCACAGTCAGCCCTCCATTGCATCCTTACTCTTCCCTTGGAGGAATCTGTCCTTTCTCCTCTCTGCTGGCTATGAAGCCACAGATTTTACTGAAGCTGTTCACCTTGGGGGTGGGGGTATGCATGGTGTTCCCAGTTACAAGGGTATCTACTCATGGTTTTCCCTTTGGCCTCACTCTCTCTGCATTCCCAGTCCATCCTGGATGCATGTGTAGCAATTTCTTGGCCTGTAGGGGTCCCAAAAGTGGTTCCATCTGAGTACTTCTATGCCTTCTTCATTATTTTCTAAGAAAGCTGTGTCCTGTCTGAACTACTCTGATGTCATTTTGGATGGTCTCCTCCTGCATCCCACATAAATTCAATGTGTGTATTCATGTTCATACTTCTCAAAGTAGTTTCTGATTTTCTTCATAATCTCTGAGCTGGGGCTCCATTGACTCTAAAGCCTATCATCAGTTCAGGCTGCACCCACATAACCCACATAACCCAGGTTAATGTTAAGCTATAATCCATTTATTGGCTAGGGAAACATGAGAGGAAAACTGGACATGTAAGAAGGGAGGGGAGACAGAGTAGACATAAATGGACAGAGGAGGGGATTGATGGATAAGCTAATGTGTCAACTCAGCCAGCTAATTGTGCCCAGTTGTTTGGTCAAGCAAGCACTGGGCTAATAGTAATAAAAAGACATTCATGGACTTCAGTCATCAGTGAGTTTTCTACATAGATGGCTAATTACATTTATGATCAACCAGGGAGATGGCAGTCAGGAACGAGCGATGTTTCATCTAATCAGTTGAATGCCTTAAAAGTAGAAGTGATTTCAGCATTCAGAGAGAATTTCCCAGCTAGTCTTTGGACAGCCAAATTCTCCTGGAAACTCATCAAAGATCTTCATTGGACTTACATCAGAGCCCCTGGTTTGCAGCTTGCCTGCAGAATCTGGACTTGTGCATCCCCATGATCTTGTGAAAGAATTTTATAAAATCTCATACTATTTACAGATATCTCTTGTTTATTCTGTTTCCCTAAAGAACCCTGACCAATACAAGCGGCATATCAAACAATATGGTTTGAGGAACCTGTGTGGTGTAGAGGGAGCCAAAACTCCATGTAGATCAAGCAATTCTGTCAGCAAGGTCTTGATGAGCTGTGGCAGGAAAGTTCTAGAGCATGACTCAAGGTTCCTTCTTGCCTTGGCACTTTTCAGGAAAACCCAGCTTGGCCCATTCCAGGCACCTCTCTCCATAGAAGCAAAGACTGGATAACAGAGCACATTGCCATGGAGACAACAATGCCCACAATCCAGTGAAGAATCTCCTTACTTATTTACATACCCCAGTGCTACTTCATGAGCAAACAGAAGTGCTTATTGGCTGGACTCTGATATTCTCAGTTACTCTCCAAGCCATCTTATAAGACAAAAAACAAAAGTTCAAGTTCAGGACAAGTGCTTGATACTTCTGGACCTCCAGAGAAAGTGTGGGATGCCTACAAATAGAATTTAAATGAGGACAGTCCATTTCCATGATCCCACTCTACTAGGTTCTTCTCTGCTCCCAACCAGAACTATCTGCCTTCTATGATTCTCTGTGGTACCTAAAATTTAAGCACTGAGAGATTGAGAAAAGAAAACCAGACAAGTTTACATCATCTGGACCACTACCAGGTCCAGCAGTTCTAAAGCTTTTGTGTATCTATGCAGGATTCAAAGAACTGAGTGTTTTGCTAATGTTAAAGAGAAACACTGTACTGATTATTGTTACTTAACCCTCTCCATACAGTCACACACCACAGACACACACAAATAGTGTATAATGTATGCCTTCTGACACATCCTTTATCTGGTTTCAGTAGCATGTGTCAGCCTGGCACAGACTGGACAGCATGAAAAGTTGGGAGGAGGGCAAACCTAAGTGCAGTTCAAGGTCAGACTTGGGCAGGTGGGAAAGTGAAATGGGGATCTCTGTTGTGCCCTGTGACATTAGAGTTTGATGGAGGGGTGACTGCTTTGCCATGAGGGGCACTCAACCCTCATCTTTGAAATGCATTTTATCAGTGAGAACTGGAGAGTCTGATCTTCTTTTTGAATTTTTTTTATTTAAAATTTTTTATTTGAAGTGTTAATTCATATAAGAACACACATAAATAAAAGTGTATAGCAAAAGTTGTGAACTTACAAAACAAACATGAATATCATTATACATGGCTCCCATACATCACCCCACCAGCAAGACTTTACATTTTTTTGAAACACTTGTTAGAAACTCTGAAAGAGCATCATTAATATATTAAATCTAACTATAGCCCATACCTTACATTTGGTGTATTTTTCCTCCAAACAAGCTGATTATTAACACCCTATATTCCTATTATAAATTGGTAATAGTTCAGGAGAGAACATTCTCATATTTGTATGAGAACCATAGTCCATCTTCTATCACAAGAAACACTGTGTTTTACAGTACCATCACTTGTACACTACATTCAAATTGTACACTCATATGCTCTCATTTTCATCACAGAATTGTTGAGCTGTCATCACTGCAGGCAATATTAGAACATTTTCATTATTTCAAAAAGAAAAACCCCCAAACCCCTTAAGCCCCCCATTGTTGTCCCTTAAAATTGATATAATATTTTCTTTGTCATTGCTGCAAAATGTTACAATATAAGTGTTAAAATGTCCATAAGTTATATTAGTTTAATTTTTTGTGTATACTTAGCACTTTGTAAAAGAAGAATATTCTTATATTTATACTACTAACCACCGTCTTCATCCACCATCAAAATCATTGTTATAGTCCCTAGATTATCCATAAGCTTCCTTTCATTTGACATTTATGTCCATAGACTACCCCTGCCAGCCACAATAATGTGTTACTATAATGTGTTAACCTTAATTCTATTAATTTCCACTTTTACCACAAAACTTATTAAAAATTCTATGTACATTAAG
>JAQZBX010097828.1:0-11647 GCA_029593785.1 Cabassous unicinctus | reverse complement strand
AAAGACACCCAGGACATGGGTTAATACCTACAGGAATGGCCCATTAAAATGAGTACCAGAGAGAAAAAAAAAGGATTGTGGAAATTATTCAGGTTTAAAATAGAAATTCTGTAGGCAAATCTATGGATAAAACTAGGATGTGGTTAAGCAGTAAATGACAATCATTAAGGGTTAGTAAGACAGTTGTCAAGATGTATTGGAATTATTTAAAAGATCCTTCTATATGTATAGACTTTTACAAATAAACACTTTAGGGAGCAGATGTGGCTCAAGCAGTTGAGCCACATCTGCCTCCCACATGGGAGGTCCTGGGTTTGGTTCCTGCCTCCTACATGGGAGGTCCGGGTTTGGTTCCTGGTGCCTCCTGAAGAAAAACAAAACAGGCAATGAGCAAAAAAACAAACAAGCAAATGAGTAAACAGACAAGGGAGCCAACTCAGGGGAGCCGATGTGGCTCAGTGGTTGAGCTCCAGCCTCCCTCATACAAGGTTCTGGATTCAATCCCCAGTCCTGGTACCTAAAAAAAAATAAGATCAAATAAAATTTTTAAAAATTAATTTAAAAAATAAATTAAAAATTAATAAAAAATAAACACTTTAAATTATTTAGAGATCCTTCTATATGCACAGACTTTTAAAAATAAACACTTTAAAATATATTTTGAGTATTATTACATTCAGCTATCTTAATAAAAGTTTCTGTTCTTGTTTTAAGAAATATTGGGAAAGCATGTTAACCCCTTTCCTCTAATCGGGTAACTATGTCTGTTGTGTGGCTCATTAGATGATAATTAAGGTACTAAACTGACCTACTGATGGAGTGTTCTGTTGGCCAATTGCAACACCTTGGGTGCTTAGGTTACAAACACCAGTCGTATATATTAATAGCCTACATCCAGGCACAAGCTCTAAATTTTAGAATTCCATGTGCTACAAACTTCTTCCAAACGTTGTGACTATGAGATTGTAAAAGGCATCAGAAAAAAAAGTTTTTTAAACTTCAGCCCAATAAAGGTTTAAGACAGTGGTTGACAAACTATGGCCAAATCTGGCCTGTTACCTTTGTGTGTGTGTGTGTGTAAATAAAGTTTTATTAGAACACAACCATGCTCGTTAGTCTGATATTGCCTGCTTTTGCACTAAAACACCAGAGTTGAGTAGAGAGACAATATGACCCCAAAGTCTAAAATATTTACTATCAGAACTTTACAGAAAAATTTTGCCAACCCCTGGTTTAGAAGATAGAATAAAGATGAGGGCAGAAGAGAGCTCCAGGCAAATTAAAATAGTGCTAGTGATTCAAAAATAGTTTGCTGGCTCTGTAACCTAGTAAGACCCAAACACATGTGATGGAATAATTTAGGCCCAAAAGCTCTGACCCATATAGGTCACTTGTGGGCCCAAGGCATGACACCTCGATTCAGATTTGTATATCTTGGCAAGCCCACCTAATTTCCTTAGAAAGTTCATGCACTATAAAAACTAGATATGCTATGAGTCTTTCCAGGTCAAATCATGACCTGGTTAGGAATAGGAAAGCACTGAGGCAGAAACTATTTGTGCCTAGCAGGCAACTTCTAGTAAGCTGGTAAAACAGTCTAGATAAAAACAGAAGCCCTTCTTCATGGTTTTACGAATGAAGAACAATGATATAAAATGCTTGCCACATTAATTCATAACAAGCCTCATTGTTTTGGCACAATCTTCTCAGAACAAACCTTAAAAGGCAGTTGCCTTATTTGAGTTAGCAATTGTAGCAGAGAAGTCACGATATTGTTCTTCACATGTATTGAGTAGCAACCAACACTTGAGCTAAACTTCACAGTGATTTGAAACCGTAAGGTGTTATATGATAAATATTACCCAGAACTCCAGGCAAGGTCATGCCATCACAGTAACATGGGAATATTCTATTCTAGTTGTTCAGAGCCAGTCTTTTTACCTTAAATGATTTCTTTTCTCTTCTATGGAGAGAAAAAGTCCGTTAAAAAGGATCTTTGCTAAAGAGAGATAAAGGAAAGAGGAGAGTTGAAGCCTACTCACATTCATTCACAAGGCAGCATGATGTGATTGTCATAATATCAAAGGGAATGTTTTGCTAACTTTGCCCAGGTTGACAAACAGCTACATATAACTATCATACATACATAAGATTCCAAAGTCCCACAATCTTGATGGAATTCTACAAAGGAGAAAGCATACAAATGCACAAGACAGCCCTCTCCTGTTTTTAATAAAATCCACAAATTCTAATAAGACCCCAAAGAGCTCCCAGGTGTACTGTGGAAATTATGTGAATGTTGGAACTCCAAGGGCCTCAGACCAAGAACACACTGAGGTAAATGAAATTTAAACTAATTTTGTGATGTGCTTGACAGACTAATGGAAATATCTAGGCACTGAAAGAAAACCATATGTTGCACAAAAGCCCAGCAGTAATGATTGAGACAATAACCTCTGATTAGTACATTTATACTGCATGGGACATTAAAAATATAGGGAAGGCCATGCAGAAGACATAGTACAGATACAATTATTCTGAATAAGTATATCGGTTCTATTATTTTTATAAGTAGAGCCTCACATGAGCACATTACTATTTGCTCTTTAGTAGTGTCACCCTGGCTAAATTAACACTATGTAGAGGCAATGGGGTTGGTAAAATAAAAATGGCAAAGAAACCCATCTGCCCAGATAACATGAAAAAGTCTCACAAGCATATTTCTTTACTTTAAGAGTGAAGTATGAAAACTAACGTGGGTTGGGAAGTTGGCAAGAACTTTACTACTAAAAGAGGCTAGCATTTTTGTATATTTACATAAGTATAGAGAAAATGTTTTTCCTCAACATGGCAACAGATGAAATTCTGACAAAATATTACATATATTCATTTTATCCTTTTCTCTTTAGCGTTGGCTAGAGTTAGGATACAATGATATATTTAGCATGATCACACACCCCCATCCCTCATTTAATAAAGCCTATTTAAAATATTGTCCTTATTAATGACTACCAGAAACCAGCAGTGTTCATAATCACTGTAATTCAATTGCCAGAAGTTAGTGCAATAAATCAGGAAAAGGTTAAAATATTTTTCATGCCAGAATAGAACATATCAATCTATGTTATTTGATTATCTTGTGTAATGAGGCTTTCTCAAGGCCAGATTACCTTACTCATTATAATTATGCCAAATCAGATTTTTGCTTAAAAGGGAAAAGATTTAAAAATGCCAGCAATCCAGTTGAAACTATTCTTGGGTTTTTTCCTCTTTTGTATATTTTAGGACATGAAAAATGACATCCTGCTCTCCTAAAACTAGAGAAAAAAGTAACATTATTTCCATGAAAAGCAAATTAGGCAAATGGCATCTGGACAACCCTCATTTTATTCACTGATCTGAAAATTCAATAAAATCATCTACAATATATTTTAATTCCAAAGCTAAATTACACTCCTATAAACAGATTCTTGAAAATCACTAGAGCACAATAAAATCCTTCTCTCTGTGGTGACATTTCCTTCTTAGTGAATGGAACCTGAGTTCAACCAACAAAGAAGTTCATATTTTTTAAAAAGAATTATTTCATCAATAAAGAATAACACAAAGGCATTTTCTTCAGTGCTTTTCCCTCCCTAGAATAACTTTTTTTCTGGGCCTAAGAGAAATCTCTCTCTCCAAGCCATTTTGGAACCTCAGCTCTCCTTTGGTTCCAGTTGGGTTCCAGCAGACCCCAGCCTCCATCTGAAGTCTGTGCTCCAGAAAGTCAGCTGTGGTTATGAGCAGGATGGCATTTCTATGTCCTGCTTTTACCAACGTGAACCTCTAAAATGAAATAGGAACAGTCCAACCATTAACATTCCACAACCCTCATGTAGGGTCAAAAGGCCTCCCACCCACCCTTTAAATCATAAGGCAGAAGGCTGAATGAAGGTAGTCTCGAGGCAAGGAAGTGGGAGAAAGTGAAAGAACCATGACCATTAGAAATGGAGGCAGAATGTTTCCTGTGACTCTACAGAACTGTACCTTGAAAAATATAAAAATATGAACCTACCAGAATGGCCACAAACAAGAAGACCGACAATGCCATGTATTGGGAAGGATGGGGAGCAACTGGGACTCTCATGTGTTGCTGGTGGGAACGTAAAATGGTATAACCACTTTGGAAAACTATTTGGCAGTTCCTATAAAGTTAAACATACATCTCTTATACAGTCCAGCAATTCTACTCCTAGATATTCAGCCAAAAGAAAACAAGGGCATACGCCAATCAAAATATTAGTACAAAAATGTTCCCAGCAGATTTATTTACAATAGCTAAAACTGGAAACAACCATCAACAAGAGAGCGGATAAAGAAATTGGGGTATATCCATAAAATAGAAAACTACTCAGCAATAGAAAGGAACAAGCTACTGTTAATGAAGCAACATGGATGAACACAAAAGCAAACTGTTTAGTGAAAGAAACCAGACGCAAAGTTATATACTTTATGATTCCATTTATATGAAGTATAAAAACCAAACTGTGATGATAAAAATCAACATAGTAGTTGTCTTTGGAGGAGTTGGGATTTGATCTGAAGGGGCCTAAGGAAACTTCCTGGGGTGATGGAAATGCTCTGTTTCTTGATCTGGATGATGGCTACAGGTGGTATACATTTGCCAAATAATATTGATCTGTATGCTTAAGATCTGCACATTTAATGAAGGCTACTCTACTTATAAGTCAATAAAACACTGGTAACATGGATAATAATGTTAATAAACACAAAATGCAAACAATGTATATATATATATATATATAATTATTAAGTTTATGTGCTAATATGAAAGG
The DNA here is from genome assembly GCA_029593785.1 of Cabassous unicinctus. Lineage (NCBI taxonomy): Eukaryota > Metazoa > Chordata > Mammalia > Cingulata > Chlamyphoridae > Cabassous > Cabassous unicinctus. The sequence goes on along the minus strand of JAQZBX010097828.1, from coordinate 6,812 downwards.
AGATAGTTGGAAAAACTTGAAAACCAGAAGAAAAATTTTACAACTTATCAAAATACATGAACAAGCATTTTTTTTCAAATGAGAGAAAAACAACACAAATTTTTAAAGAAATTTTCTGCTATGATCTGGTACTGGCATACTGGATGGACCCCAGAATGACTTCTACTCTAGTTGATTCTAAAATATAGTGAAAAACCCAGTATTTTATGCCTGGGCTATTTCACTTGGTAACTTCCCCAAAAATGTTTACAGGCCTTTATGAGACAAAGCTTGTTTCCTTGGACAGATGTTTTAGACATTATAATAAAGGTTGCATATGAGTTTCAAATTTTGTAAACAAATCCACAAATTGTGTCACATATTTCATAATAGTTTAATAAAGCTAACAATTAATGTAATAATTGAGCTAATATTTCAGAAGAAAGCATAATTATGAAATAAGGCTATATATTAATCTGAATACAGTTTTTGGAAGTTAATTTGGCAAAAAGTTTTACCATATACTTTAAAATTATTTTACTGTCATATTTTCTATGCATATATATCAATAAAATTAAGTTGTAAACCAAGAATTTCTAAGAAAAGTATAATGAATATTAACGCTTAATTTTATTTCCACAAGAGTTTGGCTAAATGTGTCCATTAAAATAGCTTTTGTAGAATTTTCACCATTTAAAAGATTCTCTGAGGAAGAAGAAAGAATACATTCAGAACAACAAAAAGTAAGAATTATGATTTTCTACATGCTGTTTTTCTCTATAGCCAATGCCATGTACATTTAGTCAACTTTACTATTAAACTCTACCATATAATAGACAAATGCAGAGGGAAGAAGTACATGCTCATGTTTATATTATAAGAATAACATCTTCTAGCAAAATACTTAAATTGTAAAATATCTGGCTCCAAACAAAATTTACAAAATTATCTTTCAGGTCATTTTACAGAAATAATGCAAAATACTTTATGACTTTTATCATATAGGTCAGGGGTCAGCAAACTTTTTCTGTAAAGGGCCAGATAGTTAATATTTTAGGCTTTGTGGGCCACATACAGTCTCTGTTGGATAACAAGTTAAAATGTTAAAAAACATTATTAGGTTGAGGGCTCCACATAACCACGTGGCTGGCTGAGTTTGTCTCACAGGCCATAACTAGAGAAGTGACAGGGAACGCAGAAAGTAGAGGATGTCCCTACAGTGATTGAACATAGAATCAATAGTGCTTTACTGTTGATTAGAGGAGGGGCATTAGAAAGACCTACGAGGCAAAGATGGCAGTAACATTTTGATTCTTGGTGGTAGGGACCATGATAGTGTCATTGGTAGAAAAAATGAATAGGCATGGAGGAGCAAGTGTGACAGAGATGGTGGACTGAACTTCTTTCATGCTGGAGTGATTATTGTATAGTAGGTTTTCAATAATAATAGCTTACTTATCTATGGTTGTTCTGTGGAAGAAAATATTGCCTGTGTTTTCTCACTGACCACACAAGAACTTAGAATGGCACGTTGAAGGCACACAATTGTGAATAACGTTACAATTTACTTTCTCAATAGAGCAAGGCATAATTATTACCTGGGATTGAATTGCAGGGGTGGAAAAGGGGGAAATAAACTTAACATAAGTGGAGATGAGGAAACTGGGTCCCTGAGAAGCTGAGGCACCTCATGTTGACGTTTCACATCTAGTTAGTTGGAGAAGAAAGACTAGAACCAGTTCTCTTGATTGCCAGTTCAATGATGTACTCAGTTTCTAATATGAAGGAAGAAAGCAAAACTCAAGGCCTGAAAAGCTCAGATGTGGTTTATCTTGACAGTAACCATGTTGCCTTCATACAAAGATATCTAGATACTAGTGGCTCATCTGAATGGCATTTTCAGAGATAGAAAGAAGAAATTTCAGAAAGGGAAAATATAAGCTTCTTATATCTCTGCTAACTTTAAAAAATCTAATTATTTCTGACTTTATACATGCATTTTAGTAGACAATGGTTAAACTCAAAACTCTACAGAGAACATCTGATGAAATAAACTTTTTCTCAAAGCTAAGAGATTTTAGTGATCAAGGAAATTTCAAGCCAGATCTGTTACAGTTTATATCAAAATCTTTTTCTTGGAGTAGAGTATATTATAGAGAATAAAAGTTCTTTTAGGTATTTTATTTTCTATAGAGTCCAAGATGTACAGAATCTTAGAATCTTCCTTAAAATAGTTCAGTTACTCCTCTTATTCTCAGGATAAAGTCCAAACTTCTCAACATGATGCATATATTCTTGCTCAGACGCTTGGTTTTCACTCTACGCTCTTACCACTACACATCCTGCAGTCTACACACCAGCTGCTCTGAATTATTTTCAGCTCTCCAGTGTGCTGTGATCTCTTACCTCCAGCCTTTGCACATACTCTTCTTCTGCCTGGAATATTTACCTATTTCTGCCAATTCTTTTCCCTGGCTTACTTCTATTCCTTCTTCAGGTCTCCGCTTAGTTATCATTTCCTCTATGTGGCTTATCCTGACTGACACTCAAGGACAGGTTAGATGAACTTCCTGTGTGTGCCATCAATACTCTACATTTTCTCTATCAGAGCACTTAACACCCTCTATTATAATTTAAGGCTAGTGGTTAGTCTCCTGCTTTGGATTACAGTCTCCATAAAGTCAGGGTCTATCTTTTTAATGCTGCTAAGCATAAGGTCTGAAATAGCACATAGTGGGTTCTCAGGAAATATTAATAGAATGTTGCTGAATCTAGAACAATCATTATCCAATGATCTAGTCTATCACAAGATGTAGAAGATGATGTTACTGACCCATCAATCAAAGGACATACATCTTGAATTATCTTATTCTCAGGATCATTTTTGAGGCTAAAAGAAATGAAGTAGTGAAAGAGCTGGCCATAAGGTATAGCTTTTCCTCTATACAGTAAAATTACACTGAGCAAATTCATGACCTTGCACCCATTATTCTCAAACTCTAACTAAAATAGAGACTGACTCTATATAAAAAGATCGAAAAGGTATATAAACTCAATTCACAAAATAAATAAACCCCCCTCTGATTTTGATAATTTAAATTTGCAAGGTCTGTGTCTTCTAATCTGGAGATTCTGGCAGCAGTAACAACAACCACCAGACCCTGTTCTTCTGCAATCATCACTGCTCTGCAGCATGCCCATTGCTTTGGGATTCCTCTTTGAACTAACATTCGATTTGATCCAGAGTATTTCTGAGCTTGTACATTTTGCTCTTAAGAGGTTGTTCTTGACATTAATCTCCCTCCCATCTTAAGTGTGGTCTTGCATGTTTAATCATGATTCTCTGTGATCACCTTCCTGCCTCCAGCTTCACTCTTTTCCCACAATGGCCCTCCATAGCCACAGGCCTGACACCTCTGGCTGCTGCCATTCCCATAGGCATAACGGTCATATTTCTGGTTTACTTAAGGCCTCAGAACTTGGCTGTCAAATTACAGGGCTTCCAAAAGGATTTGGGACATTGAAGTATGGGCGCGGGTTCAGTAGTGGAGGGAATGTCCACCTATTACTATTTCTCTGGCATACACAAATGTAGCAGAACTAGAGACAGTAAGAAAATAGCAGCATGGTAGTTGGGCTTTTTCTAAGACCACAGACTATGATACAGAAATAGAAAAGCCCTTAGCTCTGTACCACAGCATCCTCAGGTCACCATACCTTCCCATTTATTGGGCTGGATGAAGAAGGCTTTTGCAAAGGCTGTTGGTTTACACTGATATTACACTTGCAAATGCCCAGAAATCCACAGCAGAGTTCTTACCTTGTGTAACTGATAATACTGGAAGGCTCCAACTCCGCCTTGTTCCTCTGCAGTCCAGAGCACCAAGCGCAGAGTCCTTTTTGGACGCAGCCCTAGGAAAAATAATATAAATGATACTTAAGTTGATTTTGAATTTAAAATAATTCAGGGCCCCTCATCTGCCTTCTGGAAACAGGAGAGTATTAGAAGCACTCATTTTGTGCTTGTGTGGCTGCCTGATGCAGGGTGTAGCTGACACAACAAAGGAGCTCCATCAAGCCTGATTTCCAGGGCAGATTAATGGGGAAAGAGGTTGAGACCAATTGCTGTCTGCAAGCCAAAAAATGAGAGCCTCTAATCACACCTTTAATATCCTTAATATGCTGCACAGCAGGACCAATGGATGGCCAAGTTTGGTGGAACATTTGATCACATCCAGAAGATGCAGTTAGGAGGACTTTAAGCAGAATATGGGATCTTCCATTGATTTTAACTGAATCTCATTGGTTTGGCTCTACTTCAAGATAAAATATGTAGAGGATTACTTCATAGTCTAAATCCACAATAATAGACAGCTGTCCATGCAGTATGCAATAATGTAATAATTGCAAAGTGGATGCAATGTTTGTTTACCCATGGCCATTTTCCACTCCTATTTATAGTCAATAAAAATTAATTAAATGAAGATAAGACATTTTATTCATCTTATTACTGCATAAACAGCTTGGTGGAACTTACATTGACTTGGAATACAAAGATTTGTATTTTGGAGCTATTAAAAATTAATGATATGGGACAACCAGCGAGATGGCGGCAGAGTAAAGCGCTCTGAGAATCAGCTCCTGCTACAGGGCAGTTGGTGATCTCCCAGAGCTATCTAGAGCACTTCTGGTCCAGGAGACCAGTGCATTCTGCAACATCCTTGAAAGAATGGAAGGAGGAGACTGCCCATCTGCAGAGAAGATTCGTAAGTAGAGCACTCCATGCCCCTGAGGCTGATGCCCATCCTCCTCCACTGGAAGCACAAACCGACTCGGGAGCTATTCTGCAGCTGGAATTGGAAGCTCCACTTCCAAAAACAGGGAAGGAAGAGATGGTTGGGCACTAACTTCAGCTACTGATTAGTAAATTCAGCTGGCTAAAGTATAACCCTACAAACATCTAAAGTTTGAAGCTGTCCAAGTCAGAAGGAGGCCTGTAGCCGCCATTTTGACTCCACGCCCAACATGAGGGGAAGCCAGGCTGACTGAAAATCACAGTGACAGTAGAAACCAATTTCTTTCACCCAGATTGGCTTGCAGCCCTGGCCTAGGCTTCAGCCCCACCTCTAGCAGGGAGGAAGCCGACGGGCCCTGCACCAGCCTATCCAGGTAATTGCAGGTACATTTAGTTGGCACAGACTTAATAATTGGAAAGCTACTGGAGCAACTGTGGTCATCTTAGACCTGCACTGCATAGATTGCTGCCCACACCTGCAGCTCCATCTCTACCCCAGGCAGGGGAGAAAGGGGCGTGAAACTTAATCAGTCTCTCTGGGCAACTACAGTCTAGGCTTGCATGACTTGGATTATTCCACACAGCTGTGGCTCTGTCCCTACCCCTGGCAAGGAGAAAGTTAGGAGAAGCTTCATTGGTCCTTGGGGCAATGAGGGTAGCTTGAGCCTCCACAGCTTATAGCACCAACTACATGCTTGACTCCTACTACACAACCAGCAAGGGAGAAGGGCAGGAAGCCCTAAAGAGAAAAACTGTACCCAGAATAAATACTCTAGTAAGTCAGATGCCAAGACACCAACAAAAAATTACAATCCACACCAAGAAATGGCCCACTTAAAGGAAAAAGATAAGCCTCCAGATGACATAAAGGAGTTGAGACAACTAATCATAGATGTTCAAACAAATCTCCTTAATAAATTCAATGAGATGGCTAAAGAAATTAAGGATATTAAGAAGACATTGGATGAGTACAAAGAAAAATTTGAAAGTATACACAGAAAAAGAGCAGATCTTATGGGAATGAAAGGTACAATAAATGAAGTAAAAAATACACTGGAATCATATAACAGCAGATTTGAGGAGGCAGAAGAAAGGATTGGTGAGCTTGAAAAAATGGCCTCTGAAAGTGAACATACAAAAGAACAGATGAAAAAAAGATTGGAAAAACTTGAACAAATCTCAGGGAACTAAAGGACAGGAAGAGACGTGCAAACATACATGTTATGGGCGTCTCAGAAGGAGAATACAAGGGAGTAGGAGCAGAAGGAATATTTGAAGAAATAATGGTAGAAAATTTCCCAACCCTATTGAAGGACATAGATATACACGTCCAAGAAGCACAATGTATTCCCATCCGAAAAAATCCTAATAGACCAACTCCAAGACACATACTAATGATATTATCTCATAATCTGTAACAAATATTCCACCAGGGTGTGGTGTGTTGATAGAGGGGTGTTGTTTGGGAATTCTGCACATGTGCATGATTGTTTTGTAAGTTTACAAGTTCTGTCATAAAAATATATGTTAAAAATAATAATAGGGTGGGTTGGGGGAAAAATACACCAAATGTAAGATAGGGACTATACTTAGTAGTAAGATTTTGACAGTATTCTTTCATAATTTGTAACAAATGTCTCATGACAATGCAAGGTGTTGGTGGAGGGTTGATGTATGAGACCCCTGTATGATGTTATGAATATTTGCTTTTTAAGTTCACAACTTTTACTATACACTTATTGTTTATGTATGTTCATGTAAAAATGATATAAAAAATAATAATAATAGGGTGGGTTGGGGGAAAATACTTTGGTTTGTAGTAATATTTTGAGGATGCTCTTTAATCATTAGTTAAAAATGTTTCAGGAAGCGGGTGTGGCTCAATGGATAGAGCTCCCGTTTACCATATGGGAGGTCCCGGGTTCGCCTCCCGGGGCTTCCTTGTGAGGGCAGGCCGGCAGGCCGGCCTGCGCAGCGCGGTAGGCTGATGCAGCAAGACCTCACAGCAGGAAGCGGGTGTGGCTCAATCGATAGAGCC
>JAQZBX010097827.1:0-11647 GCA_029593785.1 Cabassous unicinctus | reverse complement strand
TGTGCACAACTTTGCCTCTATTTCCTTGGATCCAGCTTGTTTTGAAGTCTTGTTTACATTGTATAAAAATAACCAATTCAGTCAGACCACTATGAAATATTATGGCTGCTCAGTCATTTTCTCATTCATCAAATATATAATGTGTAACTAATACATACAATGTTAGGTGTTCATCAGCATTTGGTCTGTTGCATCATGATCTTCCTGAGTAATTTTGAAGACTTAGATTTTATATTAAGGGAATATGGAGAGAGATTAAACAAACAGTGGGTGTAAGTTTAGTGGAAATTCATATATGATTTACTGAATTGCTTAATTTTAACCAAATATTTTGCATTCTTTATGGAGAACATAAAATTATTAAATACAGTAATTAAATTTTCAAAATACCTTAAATAATTTTTTTCTTAAACCTCTTCCTCCTTTTTTATCCTCATCATCCACCAATTCTTCATATCTTTTCTTATCTACGTAATATGAAGGCTAGTTATGAAAAGCAGCATGTTACATATGTCTCTTGGCATGCATTAATAATGTAATTCATTTCATTTATATAAAAATCACCTAAATGTCCCTATTTAATGCTAACCTGTATTTCAAGTAAAGAAGATGATCTCTATCACTTACTTAGTGCTGAGTCCTCTACAGATAGCCATTGTGAGTAGAAACCTTCGAAGTTCAAAGATACAGATCATTATGAATAATTTAGCAAAGCAAAACCTCACCGCAAACTACAAGAACTTCATGTCACTAAAAATTAGTGGAGAATGAATAGTCTTCAGAAGGAAGAACAAGATTTGTTAGTAGAACAAAAAATGTTTAGGGTTAGTGGATTTAATTTTTCCTCCAATTTATATGGAGAAGGAAAAGAAAACAACACACAAACAATTCACAATCATGTATATCCATAACAAAAGGATTTGGGGTAAGCTGGGGGATTCCTTCAAGATCTGGCCAGTCCTCTTACCCATATGCCATCTGAATAGTTTCCCTGAAAAACCAGTATGCAGATATTTGAAATTTGAGGTTTTGAAATTGATGTGACTGACATATAGATTAGATATATCCTTTTAGATATATCCTTAGTAACTGATGACTGAGTTAGCACAGAGATGTGAAACAGTTACCAAGAGCTATTTTTGTAATGTAACTCTGTAGAAGGCAAAGACTTTTAAAAAATAAATGCCGCCCTGGAATTTCCTGAAACATTTTTCATGTCCTTGTCCAAATCACACACAAATCTCAAGACTTCTAGAACATTGTGATAAACCCTGCTTCCTCTCTTTAAAGGGACATATTTCATAAACAAAGAGGTACCATAGTTATGAAAAACTAACAAAGCATGGGGAAAGTTGCAGACCATTAAGATTGAATTTCTCTGTATGCACGGTGTTTGAGTTCACAGGTGCAGAGAGGAGCAGTCAGAGTAAAAGTAGGGAAGGGTTTAAATAATTTTCTGAGAAGGCCTTATTCGTCATCTCCCAGGCAGTGATGTGTTCCTGGAAAGAGCAAATCTTTTCTCTATAGACACCTGGAGACTTTAATTAGATCGACTTGCCACAACCAATTAGATGTGCAGGCACAGTGTGAAGGAGAATGAATCTTAAAGTCACATGGGCTTTGAGAAAAGCATTTCCACTGCTGAGCTCTAAAGTTCAATCTCATTGATTTCCTGATTATTTCATCAGAAATTTCACCCATCAACTCTTTCTCAGAGAAAAATATGAAAAAAAAATTGAAAAGCATTAAAAAAGATTAAAAGTAATACAATTATTTTTTTGTGTTTTACCATTTTTTGATAGTTAAATAATTATTTCTTCCAAGTATAAAAGCAATACATAGGCATTGGAGAAAATATGGAAAAGTTAAAAACTTTCAAAGTAACCATAATAACAAGATAGTTATCAAAAACATACCAGATTGTATAGATAGATAAATAGATCACAATCATACATATATTTACACATGTAGCATTTATAAACTCATGCATATAAGTGCATGTATAGATAGGTTTATATATAATCTGACAAATTGCAGAGTTCAAAAAGTATGTCATAAGAAGATAATGTGAAATATACTACAAAATGTAACATCCAATATCCAGAGCATTAGACCATATGGATATGATTAATTTTATTTAATCATTGACCCATTTTTACATATATATTGTTTCTTTTCATTTTTATTATCATCAATCTTATTGAAACATATTCATTAAATATACAATTCATCTAAATATACAATAATAGCATTTGTTTTAATCAGAGAGTTGTGCATTCATCACTTCAATCAATATTAGAGTATTTCATTACTCCACAAAACAACAACAACAACAACAAAACAAAAGAATGCCTACCCCTTAGTAGTTACCTTTCAATCCCTATTACTTTCCCCTGCCATACATAACTGCTAATCTATTTCCATCTCTGTTATTTATTTATATTTATATTTATTTATATTTTGTATAGGAGTAAAAACATGCAGTACTTTTTCTCTAGTTTCTTTCCTTAGCATACTTTTTGCATACTTCCTTTTATCCTTTACCATTTATGGAAAATTATTAGTATATCACTATACCCTGCTGTTCAGATTGCTTTGGTTGTATTTTTGCACAAATAACACCCTGATATTAACAGCTTGTAACATTAACATACATTTTTTTCTGTTTCAGAGGAAAACATTCTTCTATATGCACTAACTGTATTCATTTTTCACAAGAGGATCCGCTATTCTATACAGTCCCATGATTCATTTTTAAACTCTCCTTCTAGCAATATACCCGACCTAAGACCTTCCCTTCCAGCCACTATGATACTACATATTAGTGATGTTACCTACAAACATTATGATGTGCTTTCACCATTCCCACTGATTTCCATACATTTACAAATATCTTTTTACCAATTCTGCACAGATTAAACCACAACTTTCCATTCTCTAACCTCATTTTTTTTTGGCCTATATTCTATTAACTCCATGAATTTACACAATATATTTCACTTATAATAGCAAAATCATGCAATATTTGTCCACTTGTGTTTGACTTGCTTCACTCACCAAAGTGTCCTCCAAGTTCATCCATGTTGTCATATGCTTCATGACTTCATTTCTTCTTACAACAGAATAATATTCCATAGCAGGTATATATTACAATATGTTTATCCATCAGTACATGGACACCAAGGATGTTTCCATCTTTTCGCAATTGTGAATAATGCTGCTATGAACATTGATGTGCAGATATCTGGCCATGTCCCTGATCTCAGTTCTTACAGGTATATACGTAGTAGTGGTATCACCAGTTCACATGGCAGATCTATATTTAACTTCCTTAGGAACCACCAAAGAGATGACTTCCACAGTGGCTGTACCATTCTACATGCCAATGAACAGTAAATAAACATTCCTATCTCTCCACAACCTCTCCAAAACTTGTAGTTTTCTGTTTGTGTGTTATATATATATATATAAAACGGTCGATCTAGTAGGTGTGAAATGATATTGCACTGCAGATTTGACCTGCATTTCTCTAGTAGCTAGTAATATTGAACATTTTTCACGTGTCTTTTTTTGCCATTTGTATTTTCATGTGTCTTTTTTTTTATTTGTATTTCTTTGCAAAAATGTTTACTCAAGTCTTTTGCAAATTTTTATTTGGGTCATTTATCTTTTTTTTTTTATTTTGAATTGTAAGATCTCTTAAAATATCATGAATATTAAACACTTGTTGGATATGTGATTTCCAAATATATTCTCCCATTGAGTAGGTTGCCTTTTCACCTTTTGACAAAGTACTTTGAGGTGAATAAGTGTTTAATTTTGAGGAGGTTCTATTTAACTTTTTCTTTCTTTCATTGCTTATGCTTTTGGTGTAAGGTTTAAGAGACCCCCACCTAACACAAGATCTTGAAGATATTTCCTTATATTATCTTCTAGGAGATTTATGGTCCTAGCTTTTATCTTTATGATTTTGATCCAATTTTAGTTGATTCTTATGTGGGTTCTGAGATAGGGGTTCTCTTTCATTTTTTTTGGTTAAAGATATACAGTTCTCCCAGCACCATTTGTTGAAGAGACTGATCTGTCCCAGGAAAGTGGAGTTGGTAGGCTTTTTAAAAATCATTTAACTGTAGAGGTGAGGGTCTATTTCTGAACTCTCAATTTGACTCCCTTGATCAGTGTGTCTATCTTTATACCAATATCATCATGTTTGACCACTGTACCTTTGTAATACACTTTAAGGTCAGGAAACATGTATCCTCTGAGTTTGCTCTTTTTAAGGATATTTTTTACTATTCAGGTTCCCTTTCCCTTTCAAATGTATTTAGTAATCAACTTTTCTATTTAAGTAAAATAAACTGTTGGGATTTTGATAGAGTTTGTGTTGAATCTATAAATAAGTTCAGGTAGAATTGACATTTTCATGATATTTTGTCTTGCAATCCATGACAAGGGAAGTCCTTCCATTCATTTAGATCTTCTTTAATTTCTTTTAGCAATGTTTTGTACTTTTCTGAATGTAGAGAATGTACATCCTTGGATAAATTAATGCCTAGATATTTGAAGACTTTGTTGCTATTGTAAATGGATATTTAAAAATTTCCTCTTCAGATGGTTCATTGTTAGGGTATGGAAGCACTACTGATTTTAATGTGCTGCTCTTGTATCCTGCCAATCTGCTAAACTCACTTATTAGCACTAATACCTTTGTCTTACATATTTTGGAATTTTCTTAATAAAGGAACAGGTCATCTGTGTTTATGAGAGATCTACTTCTTTTCCAATTTGGATGCATTTTATTGCTTTTTCTTACTTAATTGCTCTAGGTAGAAATTCTAGGACAATGTTGAATAACAGAGGTGACAGTGGCATCCTTATCTTGGTCTCAATCTTAGAGGGAAAGCTTTCAAACTTTCCCCATTCAGTTTGATGTAGGCTATGGGTTTTTCATATATGCTCTTTATCATATTGAGGAACTTTTATTCTATTGCTATCTTTTGAATTGTTTTTGTCATGAAAAGATGCTGGGGGTTTTTTTAAAATGCCTATTCTGTGTTAATTGAGATGCACATGTGTTTTTTTCCATTCAATTCTTATTGTGGTATATTATGCTACTTGATTTTCTTGTGTTTAACCACCTTTGCATACCATGATTGAAATCCATTTTGTTGCGATACATAATTATTTTAATTTGTTGTTCAATGCAATTTACAAGTACTTTTTTGAGAATTGTTCTGTCTGTGTTCATTAGAGAAATTGTTCTCTAATTTTGTTTCCTTGTAGTATTTTTATCTGGCTTTGGTATTATGGTGATATTGGCTTCATAAATTGTGTTGGATAAAGTTGCCTCCTCTTTCATATTTTGGAAGAGTTTAAACAGGATTGTTATTACTTCTTGAAATATTTGGTAGATTTCACTTGTGAAGCCATCTGATCTTGGACTTTTTATTTTTGGAAAAATTTTGGTGACCAGTTCAATCTCTTTACTCCTGAGTGGTTTGTTGACTTCTTGTGTTTCTTGTAGTGTCAAGGTAGGTTGTTTGTGTATTTCTAGGTATTTGCCCATTTCATCTAGATTATCTAATTGGTTGGCATATAGTGTCTCATAATATCCTCTTATGTTCCATTTTCTTTCTGGTGCTTCATTCATAATAATGTCCCCTTTCACTTTTTAGTTTATTTTTATGAAATTACTCTTTTTTTCTATTTTAGTTGTGACAGTTTGGTATTGTTTATGAATTCCAAAACAGATGTTGAATTGTGTTTGTAAACTGCTCTGTTCCTCCAGAGATATTAGATTGTATTAGATTCAGAGGTTTCACTTTTACCTTATTAAAACAAGATTAGGGTTTTTATTTGACCATGTCATTAAGTTGACTGGGTTTGAGTCCCTGCTAGCCCCGCTTTGTGGGCTATATAAAAAGATGCTAAATCAAAGACAGGAAAGTAGATACACAGACAAGAACACAGTAAGTTTAGTTTTGGATGCTGGACCCCTGGGGAGAGAGCAGAGCCATTCACCTGATAGTTTGCAACTGAAGAGACCAGAGCCCTGAATAGCTGAGAAAGCCCAGAAAAAGAGATAAGCCTTATGCTAGCCTACAGCTGAGATTGGAAGAAGCAAGGTCACAGAGCCTTAGGAGGAAGAGGAAGGCTGAATCCTAGCAGAGACCAACAGCCATCTTTCTTCAACACTTGGCAACAGTCTTTGGTGAAGGAAGTAACTTACTCTTTATGGTCTTGTGACTGCAAGCTTCTACCCAAAATAAATTGGGTAGAATAAATAAAAACCAATAGATTTCTGGTATTTTGCATCAGCATCATTTTGCTGACTAATACATTAGTCTAGCTAATGGTATGTCAATTTTATTGATATTCTCAAAGAACCAGCTTTTGGTTTTGTTGATTTTCTTTATTTTTGTTGTTGTTGTTCTCACTTTCATTGATTTCTGCTAGAACCTTTGTTATTTCTTACTTTCGGCTTGCTGTGGGATTAGTCTGCTGTTCTTTTTCTACTTCCTCCAGGGGTCTAATAAGATGTTTGATTTTAGCTATTCTTTCTTTTTAAAAGTACATGGTTAGGATCATAGATTTCCATCTTAAGACTTCTTTCATGGTATCCCAGAAGTTCTGCTATGTTGTATTCTTGTTTTCATTCCTCTTGATATATGTAATAGTTTCTCTGGCAAATTCTTCTTTGACCACTGATTGTGTGAGTGCTCTTTACCATCCATATTTTTGTGAATTTTCCACTTTTTCACCTATTACTAATTTCCTGCATCCTTCCATTATGCTCAGAGTAGATACTTTGAATAATTTCAATCTTTATATATTTATTTGGACCTGTTTTGTGACCTAATATATGGTCAATCCTGGAGAAAGATCCATGAGCAGTTGAGAAAAATGTATAATCTCCTGACTTGTGGTCCAACAATGCATATAGGCCTTTTAAGTCTACCTCAATTTTCTTATGGTTCAAGTTCTGTGTTTCCTTGTTGATCTTATGTTCAGTTGTTCTGTATATTGATGTTAGTGGCATGTTGACATATACAACTCTTTTTTTATTATTATTTTAAAAGAAGCCTCCACTTATATAAATGTTTCATCAAAAATATAGGGGAATTGGGATTGTGGGAAGATGGCATTGGATTAGACAGGCAAGGCTTAGCTCTCTCACAGAAACAATGGAGAAGGAGACAAAAGCTACCCAAGGGACATGCTTTAAGGGTCATCAGACTAAGACAGTTTTTCACAACTCCCAGGAGGGTGAGGGACAGAGAAAAGAAGAACACAACACAACAAACTATGAGTTACTAAACTTCCCAGATCCTGGGAAGTTATCCCCTCCCCTACTCCCAAGATATTAAGTGAGGGTAAAACCCCTGGCTCATTGCAGCTGACTGAGAGTGAAGCAGGCATATTCCACCATGTCAGCTGTTACAAGGGAAAGGGATGGGTATATTAGTCAGCTAAATGGGTGCTGATGTAAAATATGAGAAATCAGTTGGTTTTTAAAAAGGGTATTTATTTGGGGTAGAAGCTTAGTCACAAGACCCTAAAGAGTCCAACTCATGGAACCATAAGAGGTACTTCCTCACCCAGAGAATGTTGCCACATGTTGACTCAAGATGGCAGGTAATGTCCGTGAGTGTGCAGTCTTCCTCTTCCTCTCAAGGCTCTGTGGTTCCAGTTTCTTCCAATCTCAGCCACAGGTTGGGAAAAGTCTTGTCTTTTTCTGGGTCTTGTTTCTCTCTGGTCTAAGCTGCTCTGCTCTCTCCATAAGGCCAGCTGCTGACTGTCTGGTGAACAGATCATTTTTCCTCCTGGGGCTTCTGTTGAGTCTAATGGAGCCTTTTTTCATTTCTCACACATCTGATTCTCTGGGTACTTACTTCCTAGTGCTCCAGAATTAAAAATTCCAATGTCTCCTCTGCCAAGTCATTTTCTCTGTGAGCCCTGGCCCCTTGGTGAGCAGGGACTCAACATCCTACTGATGTGGCTCAATCAAAGCCTTAATTATTATTTAATCAAGTAAAAGTGAAACCTCTGAATACAATACAATCTAATGTGCCCAAAGGAACAGACCAGCTTACAAACATAATCCAATGTCTATTTTTGGAATTCAAAAACAATAACAAACTGCTACAAGGTGGGAGTCTGGGGAGGGGATTTCCTCAGGGAATTCAGGCAGCAGAACCCACTTTGAATCACAAAACAAAGAAAAATATGGAGAGATACACCTCTATGGAAAGGTATACCAATGAATGCCATCTGCTGGCCAGTCTAAAAAATGCATGAACAAAAATTGCACTTGCATCTCACTGTTCTTGAACTTCTGAGAGAAAAATCAGTGCCCCATTATTTAGTCCCTGACATAATTTTTTGATAATTTAAGCTGGGCAGTTTTAAATCCTTAGGATAAGTTGAAACAAATATGAAAAAAAGAGCTGTGAAAAATTAATAACAATAGGCAAGTGAGAGATACTGGCCATCAGAGTGAATTCACCAAAAATTTTAGGTGCCTAAACAGCAGCAAAAATTGGCAAGCTATACTAGGATAAAGGAAGAGATGGTCCAGCCAAAGAAACAAACCAAGTATCTTTATGAGATACAGGACTAAAGACAATTAATCAGTGATAATCACACAACTCTCCTAAATCAATTGAAAGAATTAAAGAAAATATGACTAAAGAGATAAAGAATATTAAGAAGACACTGGGTGAGCATAAAGAACAATAAGAAAGTCTACAAAGGAAAATAACAGACCTTATGTGAATGAAAGACATGACGGATAAGTTAAAAATGCATTAGAGGTACATAAGAGCAGATATGAACTGCTTGAAGACAGAATTAGTGATTTTGAAGACAGAACATCTGAACTGGAAAAGACAGGAGAACAGAATGAGAAGAGAATGAAAAAGTGAAACAGGGTCTCAATGAATTGAATAACAATACAAAATGCAAAAACATACACATTATTGGTGTCCCAGAAGAAGAATATGGAAAACAACAGAAAGAATATTTGAGGAAATTATGACTAAAATGTCCCAACCCTTATGAAAGACATGAATAGCAGCATCCAAGAAAGACAACACAAACCAAAAAGAATAAATCTGAATAGATATACCCCAAGACACATACTATTCAGAATGACAAATATCATAGATTAAGAGAAATTTCTGAAAGCAGTAAGAGAAAAGAAAAGTATCACATACAAGGGAACCATGATACGATAAAGTTCTGACCTCTCATCAGAAACCATGGAGGAGAGAAGAAAGTGGTATGCAGTATTTAAGATACTGAAAGAGAAAAAGTATCAGGTAAGAATTCTGTATCCAGCAAAGCTGTCCTTCAAAAATGAGGGGGTGATTAAGTCTTCTTAGACAAACAAAAACTAATAGAATATGTTACCAAAAGACAAGAATTACAAGAAATACTAAAGGGGGTGCTGGAGCCTGAAAGGAAAAGATAAGGGCAAGAGACTTGGTGGAGGGTATAGAAATGAAGATTTTTAGAAAGGGTAAATTGAAAGAGTGAAAATATAGACTAGATTATGATATAACAACAGAAAGCCAAAGGTCAAAATTGATGGAGTAAGTTCTGCCTATACAGTAATGACATTGAATGTTAATGGCTTGCATAACTCAATTAAAAGACATAGACTGATAGAATGGATTAAAAAAATTATAGGTCATCTATATATTGTCTACAAGAGACTCAGCTCAGAGAGGAAGACATAACCAGGTAAAAAGTGAAAGGTTGGACAAAGATATTCCATGTAAATAGTAACCCAGAAAGAGATGGAGTAGTGATACTAAGACAAAATAGATTTTAAAGTCAAAACTGTTATAACAGATGAAGCAGGTCATTATATATTAATAAAAGGACAATTCAGCAAAAAGAAATAACTATACTAAATATTTATGCACCTACTCAAAGTACCCCAAGATACATGAGGAACACACCGGCAAAGATGAAGGGAGAAATAGATGTCTCTGCAAGAATAGTTGGAGACTTCAATACACCACTCTCAGTATGGGATAGAACATCTGGACAGAAAGCTTCAATAATATGATAAATGAACTAGACCTAACAGACATCTATAGAGCATTGCATCCCAATACAGTAGGGTAAACCATTTCAAGTGCTCATGAATCCTTCTCCAAGATAGATGATATTTTTGGATCACAAGAAAAGTCTCAATAAATTTAAAAAGATTGAAATTATACAAAACACATTCTCTGATCATAACAGAATGAAGCTTGAAATGAATAATGGTCAGAAAAAGGGAAAATTCATAAATATATGGATACTAAACAACAAACTCTTAAAAATCAGTGGGTCAAAGAAGAAATTGCATGAAAATAGACCAGACAAAGAAGTAAAAGGCACCCAAAAAGAAAAGGAAGAAAAAACTTTCACTATTTGGTGATAACATTATTCTATATCTAGAAAATCCAGAAAAATTACACAACGAAGCTACTAGAATTAATAGACAAATTCAGCAAAGTGGCAAAATACAAATAAGATTAATATGCAAAAATCATACAGCGTTTCTACTGCCACAGTTAACATTAACTCAAATAGTGTTCTTCCTGAGGCCTCTAAAGTTATACAATAATTATAAGCGGCAGACAGCTCTGGAATATGGCACCCTGTGAGTAGGCCTTACTTTGGAATTTATGCTCCCCAGTGTAACAGAGTTAGAATCATTTACATGTTCTTTAAACATGGCTCTTCTGCCCATTTTATTTGAAACTAAAATTATGTAGCAGTATACTTGATAGATATATGTCCCAGAGACTTATATGTTTGGTCTATCCATATGCCAGTTGAGCCCTGCATTTCAGCAGAGTTGCAACACCTACTCTTCAGTTCATTGGACTCACCCTGGACAATTAACAAGGATATGATGATGGACAATGCCCATCTCAAAGAACAGAGAGTGTCTGCAACTGCAAACAAGGCAGCTTCATCCATCTGCCCCATGGGATCTAAGCACCCTCTCAGTTAGAAGCAGAGTGGGCACCACAATCCCAAATTCCTCAATATTGGGAATGAATAATGGACTAAAGTTGACTTATTATTATTCTATTATAGAGTTATTATAATTCTAGCAATGGAAGAATTCTTATCATTGATGCAAAGGCAGTGGCCACCAGAGGTTTTGAGGGATGGGGGACAGAAGAATAGGCATAATATGGGAATATTTTTCCCTCCCCTCAGAAACTATAGTAATCACTAAGTTTCAATTTTTAAAGAATAAGATTCATAGTTGCTTGCATTAATAGTGAGGTGTTGACATATTTGCCCTTTTTCTTTTATTAGGCGCTGCCCATGTTCTCAAGGGATTCTTGTCCCTCTAATTGAGAAAATAGCAGGACTTGTTTATTGTGTGTGGTTCCTCCCACTTGTATAATACACTATGAAAAGTGGAGTTCTTAGATATTCCAAAGAAGACTGCCACAGGTGCACCCTCTCCTATATACACCCAACACCATACACCAGTAAACCTCCTTCATCACATTTTCCAAAACAACATTTTCAATATTATACATTTAACCACATACCTGTAAATACCCAGGGTTCATCTCATTCCCTTGACCCACCACCTAGTCCCATGGAGAGTCCAAGCCAACCCCCCCCC
>JAQZBX010097826.1:0-11647 GCA_029593785.1 Cabassous unicinctus | reverse complement strand
GGAGAGCATAAAGAACAATTTGAAAGTCTGCAAAGAAAAGTAACAGACCTTATGGGAATAAAAGACACGATGGATGAAATTTAAAATACGTTGGAAGCACAAAAGAGCAGATTTGAATTGCTGAAGACTGAGTGAGCGATTTTGAAGACAGAACACCCAAATTGGAAAAGAAAAAATAAAAGAATGAGAAACAAATGGAAAAAAATGGAACATGGTCTCAGGAAATTGAATGACAAGAAGAAACACAAAAACATACACTATTGGTGTCCCAGATGGAGAAGAAAATGGAAAAGGGGCAGAAAGAATGTTTGAGGAAATAATGACGGAAAAGTTCCCTAACCTTATGAAAGATATAAAAATCAATATCCAAAAAGAATAACACACCCCTAACAGAATAAACACAAACAGACCTATCCTGAGATACCTACAATTAAGAATGACAAATATCAGAGATAAAGAGACTTTGAAAGCAGCAAGAGAAAAGCAAATCATCACATGCAAGGGAAACTCCATAAGATCAAGTGCCAACCTCTCATCAGAAACCATGGAGGAGAGCAGAAAGTGCTATGATGTATTTAAGGTATTGAAAAGGAAAAACTGCCAGTGAATAATTTTGTATCTGTCAAAGCTTCCTTCAAAAATGAAGCAGAGTACAAATTCTTCACAGACAAACAAAAACTGAGAGAATATGTTACCAAAAGACAAGAATTACACGAGACACTAAAGGGATTGCTGCAACCTTAAAGGAATAAACAAGGGCAAAAGACTTGGAAAAGAGTGTAGAAATGAAGATTACCAGAAAGGATAAAAAAGAGATGAGAGTACAAAATGACAACAGAAAGTCAAAGGTCAAAATGGATAAAGTAAGTAATGCCTTTACTTATATAACATTGAATGTTAATGGCTTGAATTACCCAATAAAAAGACACAGACTGATAGAATGGTTAAAAAAAATGAGCCATCTATATGTTATCTACAAGAGACTAACCTCAGACATAAGGACACGACACATCAAAAATGAAAGGTTGGAAAAAGATATTCCATGTAAACAATAACCAAAAAAGACTTGGGGTAGCAATACTAATATCAGACAAAATAGATTTTAAAGGAAAAACTGTTATAAGGGATGAAGGAGATCATTATGTATTAATAAAAGGGGCAATTCAAAAAGAAGAAATAACTATTCTAAATATATATACATGTAACTTAAGTGCCCCAAACTACATAAGGCACATACTGGCAATCCTGAAAGGAGAAATAGATGTCTCTACAATCATAACAAAAGACTTCAATACCCCACTTTCAGTATTGGATAAAGCATCTGGACAGAGGATAAATAAAGCAACAGAGATCTTGAATAATATGATAAAGTGATAAAACCTAACAAACATTTATAAAGCATTGCACCCTTAGACAGCAGGATATATATTCTTTTCAAGTGGTAATGGAGACTTCTCCAAGGTAAACCATATGTTGGGTCACAAGACAAGTCTCAATAAATTTTAAAACATTGAAATTATACAAAACACTGTCTGACCATAAAGGAATAAAGCTGGAAATCAATAACAGATGGAAAAATGAAAAATTCATAAATATATGAATATCAAACAACACACTCAATCAGTGAGTCAAAAATGAAATTGCAAAAAAATTGAGCAAATATATTGAGATGAATGAAAATGAGAACACAACATATCAAAACCTATGGGACACCACAAAGGCAGTGCTGAAAGGGAAATTTATAGCCCTCAGTGCTTACATTAAATAAAGAAATATAAAATTGATTATCTAACTATACACCTGGAAGAAGTAGAAAAAGAACAGAAAATTATTACTAATCCAAGCTGAAGGAAAGTAATAGTAAAGATCAGAGAAGAAATAAATGAAATTGAGAACAAAAAACAATAGAGGGAATCAGCAAAGCAAAATTGGTTCTTTGAGAAGATCAATTTAGCAGTTTGATATCATTTTTGAATTCCAAAAAGAAATATAGACTTTGTTTGTAAACTGGTCAGTTGTTCTGGCTGATAAACCTTTGATTGCATTACATTCAGCTGACATGTTTGATTAAATTATGTTAAGATTAGGGCTCTGATCAAATCGCATCATTAGAGTGCAACTCAGCATTGAGTCCCATTCCTCTGAGCATAAAAAAGATGCTCAAGTGGAAGCAAACACATAGAAGAGAACACAGAGGAAGACAGACAGTTCATTATACACAGTAGAGAACCCGGGAAAGGAGATGATCCTGATAATCTACAGCTGACCTTTTGAAGAGACCTGAGAAGCTGAGCCCAGAAACAAATGAGTCCTGTAGAGAGAAGTGAGCCTTATAACAGTGTATGGCAGAGACTGGAAGAAGCTGTTTCCATGGAGCCTTCAGAGGAAAAAGGAAGGCTGAACCCTCACAACTTTCTCCTACATGTGGCCAATGGCTTTAGTGAGAAAGTACCTCTTATGGTACCTTGAGTTGGACTCTTTAGGCATTGTGACTGTAAGTTTCTACCCCAATAAATACCCTTTATAAAAGCAAACAGAGTTCTGGTATTTTGTATCTGCTCCCCTTTGTCTGAATAATATAACCAACAAAACTGATAAACCATTAGCTAGATTGACAATGAAAAAAAAAAAAGAGAAGACCCAAATAAATCAGAAATGAGAGGGGGGACGTTAGCACTGATCCCATGGAAATAACAGAGATCAAAAGAGGTTACTATGGAAAATGGCCAATTTTTTGGTTAGACATATAATTCTTAACTCTCACTAAAACAACAAAGAAAAAGCCAGAGCCTGCTGTGGGGACTGGCTTTGGGGCACAGCAAACCAGGACACTTTTTACAACTCCCAGAAGAGTGAGGATCAGAGACAGGAAGAAGCCAAAACAAGTAATAGAGAGTTATTTAAACCTCCGAACTTTTGGGAAGAGCTTCACTTCCCCACCCCCAGGATATTATCGAGGGTACAACTCCTGGTGAACTGAGAGTAGAGCAGATATCTACCTCCACGGGAAGGTGCTCTGAGTCATCTAGTAGGGTACTGGACAGATAGGAAAGCCAGGAATATTTGGAGGTTGCTTTCCTTAGTGGCTGGAAGGGGCACACATTCCTAGCCCTCAGGTGGACAGACTATGTGGAGACCCTAGCTTCCTTTTCCAAACAGGAGTGTGATGGCAGAGTCCCTGTGATGAAGAGGAGTCTGGGAGAGTGGAGAGTGATTTGTGGTGAGTTTAGCCAGTTGGGCCCTGCTTGAATATCAGACGGGACTCTGACTCAACAGGGAGAGGGGATGGGGATTTCCTCAGGCTCACAATCATGCCCAGCAACCTAGGTAAAGAGAGGAATTGCATCAGTGAGAAGGCAGAGACAAGCAACCTTCAGCACCACTCCACCTGACTACAGGGAATCTAACCTGCCCTAGGAAAAAGGACCAGAAAGCCTTGTGAAAGGCAGATCAACCCAAACACTGAGAATAGCTCAGTGGAAGAATTCCCATCAAACACATATGGGGTCCCTGGTCTGATTCTTGGATATTCCTTGAGAAGAGATCCACCAAGTTATCAGGCACCAAGCTGAAACTTTATGACAGGAAACTTATAGACATTTCTGTTCATGAGCTTTTCTTGGATTTCTTAATTTTAAAAAAGTCACTTTGTTTTATTTCCCTTAATTTACTCACTAAAACCCAGTTGAAAACCTGCTGAGGGCAGCCTGTAGGGTGGGTGATTGAAGAGCAACAGCAGGACTGAGGAGATCCTTAGGGGTCTAAGAAAGAAGGCTGTATTTCTGGGTTTATTATTATTTTTATTTTGTCTCCTGTTTTTTTTGTTGTTGTTGTTGTTGGTTTTTTAAGGAGTTGCTGCTGTTTTGTTTCTTGCCTGTTTTGTATCCCCTCCTTTTTTTTTCTCTGCTTGATTATATATATTTTTTTCTTTTACTATTTTGGTTACTGATATATTCTACCTATGCTATTTCTTTTCATTCCTTCATTTTTATATCTGTTGTTTTCCATTGTTTTTTCATTCTACCTCTTTTATTTGATCTTCAATTTTTCTTGTTTGCATTTCTCCCTTTCTCCATTTTTCTCTGTATACTTTCACTTTTTAACTTTTTTTTCTCTTTTCTGTTTTCTTTTCCCCTTTATTCACCATTCCAGCAGTTTAATTCTTTCTATATATTTTTTTTCCTATTCTGTTTTTTGTTTCATCGTTTCTATTCCACTTTCCTAATCTTATCCCCCTGTGCTTCATACTCTTATTAATTGTTAAATTTCCTAGGTCTTGTTCATTTGCTCTCCTACATTTTACTAGTACCATAACTATTATTCCCTTTGTCTTCCTATCTCTTTCCTTTTCTCTGGTTCTATTGTTTTTCTTTCAAAGGAACATAAGCAGACCTCTGTCATAAAAAATGGATGAGTGGGGGCAAGATCCCGACCTAGTCAGCTGTTTTGTGAACCCACAGAGTAGGAGGCTTCAGGGCATTGATCTCCAGGGAGATGGATGAAGAGATAAATTCCTCAAGGTGCTCCTGGCTTGATTCTTGGTTACTGTGTTGCCTCTTCCTTGATTTTCCCTTTTCTGTGTACCAATGTTCATACCAGTGCTATCTCTTTTCCTTTCCTCATCATTCTATCTTCTTCTTTCTGTTAATGTAATTATATTCCACCTCTCTTTCTATAGTCCCCCATTTTTCTGCTTTTTATTTGTACCTCATCCTGTTTTCTATATTTTATTAACCTTTTTCCTTTTCGTCTTTTCTTTTCACGGTCCCTCTTTCCTCATCATACTGGCCTTTTAATTCAGTCGATACTTTTTTCTTTATTGGGTTTCTCCTTTCATTTTTGGTACCCCAAATTTTTATTCCTATTATCCTACACTGCTTAAATGAGTTAAATATTCATTTTCCAAGAACTCAAATGGTTCCTTTTCTAACAATTACTATTATTATTATTTTTATCATTTTACTTTTCTTACCTCTTGCTTTCTCTGGGCCTAATTTTTTCATCCAAGGGAACATAGACAACAGCAACATAATAGAATAAGAATAACAAAGTGTGAAAGAGAAGCTTAACACACACACAAAAGTAGCAAATTAATAAAACCTTAGAGAAAAGAGAGAAGTTAATCAACTGAATAAACCAATAAAGGTAAAAGATGACCAGAGGACAACAAGAAATTACAAACCATACTACGAAAAAGGGAAACATGGCCCAGTCCAATGAACAAACTAAAAATGAGGAAGAGGTGCAGAGCATTGAACAGCTGATCAAACCTGTCCAAACAAATATCATGGATTAACTTAATGAAGAGAAGGAAGATTTTAAGGATATAAAAAGACAGTAGGAGAACATACTGAAGAAATTGTAAACATACACAAAAAAATAACAGCTATGATGTTGATGAATGGCACAATCAAAGAAATCAAAAAGACACTGGAAGCACATAACAGTAGATTTTAACAGGCAGAGGAAAGAATTAGTGATGTGGAGTACAGTACATCTGAAATCAAACAGATAATAGAAGAGATAGCTAAAAAGATTGAAAAAATCCAGCAGGGACTTAAATATTTGAATGACAACACAAAATGCACAATTATATGCATTATAAATATCCCAGAGGGAGAAGAGAAGGTAAAGGGGACAGAAGGAGTGTCAGATTAAATAATGGCTGAAAATTTCCCAACCCTAATGAGGGAAATTGATGTACAAGTCCAGGAAGCACAGCACACCCCAAACAGTACAAATCCAAAAAGGCATTTTCCAAGACATATACTTGTCAAACTGTCCAATGCTCAAGATAAAGAGAAAATACTGAAAGCAGCAAGAGAAAATAGAACCATCACATACAAGGGAAGCACAATAAGATTAAGTGCTGATTTGTCATCTGAAACAATGGAGGCAAAAAGGCAGAGGTACGACATAGTTAATGTACTAAAGAAAAAAAACTTCCAGCCAAGAATTCTGTATCCAGCAAATCTGGAATTCAAAAATGATGGAAAATGAAAATATTCACAGATAAACAGAAATTAAGAGAGTATAACAATAAGAAACCAGCCCTTCAAGAAATATTAAAGGGAGTTACACAAATTGAAAGGAAAAAAACAGGAGACAGAGAGGTGGAGGAGAGTGTAAGAACAACTAAAAGGACAAAAACAGAAATACAAACAACATCAGATATACATAAACACAAAGAAAATATGGCTAATGTAAGTAATTCCTTGAGAGTAGTAACACTGAATATTATGGATTAATCTCACCAGTCAAGAGACACAGATTGGCAAAATGGATAAGGAAATATGACCCATCTATATGTTGTCTACAAGAAACCCACTTTAGACCCAGGGATTCAAGGATGCTTAAAGTGAATGGCTGGAAATCAATCTTAGAAGTAAACAATAACCAAAAGAGGGTGGGAATATATATATTAATATAGGAGAAAATAGACTTTAAATGCAAAACTATTGTAAGAGACAAAGAAGAACCCTATATGTTAGAGAAAGGGCTATCTTTCAGAAGAAAAAGCAATCATAATCATATATACACCTAACCAGGGTGCCTCAGAATACATGAGACACACACACCAGAAAAATTTTGTGGAGAAATAGACGCCACTACAATTATATTGGGGGAATTTAATACACCATGATCAACATTAGACAGAACATTTCATCAAAGAATCAATAAAGAAACAAAGACTTTGTTTAATACATTAGAGGATCTGGATCTAATAGACACATACAGAACACTAAACACAAATTCAGCAGATATACACATGGAACATATTGCCAGTTAAACCACATGCTAGGCCACAGAAAAAATCTCAATGAATTCAGAAAGATTGAGATTATACAAAGTAATTTTCTGACAACAATGAAAAGAAACTGGAAGTAAGTAAGGGCCAGAAAAGCAGATAAGGCACAGAGATACGGAAGTTAAACAACACACTCTTAGAAACCATGGGTCAGGGAGGAAATCACAAAAGAAATCACTAACTTCCTTGAAATGAATGAAAATGAAAACACAACTAATCAAAACCAACGGAATGCAGCAAAAGCTCTACTGAGATGGAAATTCATAGCCATAAATGCATATTTCAAAAAAGAAGAAAGAGCTAAAATCAAAGAACTAAATGCACACCTGAAGGAATTGGAAAAACAACAACAAACTAACCCCAAAGGAAGTAGAAAGACAGAAATGACAAAGATTAGAGCAGAACTAAATGAAATAGAAAATAAGAAAGCACTAGAAAAAATAAACAAACTCAAAAGCTGGTTGTTTGAGAAGATCATTAAAATTGACAAACCCTTATCCAGAATAACAAAGAAAAAAGGAAAGTAGATGCAAATACACAAAATAAGAAATGAGCAAGGGGATATCATGACTGACCCCACAGAAATAAAGACTATCATAAGAGGATAATTTGAAAAATTATATGCCAACAAGAATGATAATTTAGCAGAAATAGACAAATTCCTAGAAACTCAGAAGCAGCCTACATTCATGAAAGAGGAAATTGATGAACTCAAGAGACTACAAGCAAAGAGATAGACTCAGTCATCAAAAACCAACCAAACTAAGAAGAGCCCAGGTCCAGAGAGCTTCACAGGTGAATTCTACAAAACATTCCAGAAAGAACTAACATACATCCTGCATAAACTCTTCCAAAAAATAGAATTAGAAGGAACATTGCCTAACTCATTTTATAATGCCAACATTACCCTAATTCAAAAGCCAAATAAAGATGCCACAAGAAAGGAAATCTCTCTAATGAAACTAGATGCTAAAATCCTCAACAAAATACTTACTAATCACATACAACAATACATCAAATGAATTATACAACATGCCCAAGTGGGTTTCATCTTGGGTATGCAAGGATGTTTCAATATAAGAAAATCCATCAATGTAATACATGACATAAACAGATTGAAAAAACTCACAAAATCATCTCTATAGACACAGAAAAAGAATTCGACAAAATTCAGCACCCTTTCCTGATAAAAACAATGCAAAAGATAAGGACAGAAGGAAACTTTCTGAACATGAAAAATGTTATAAATGAAAAACACACAGCTAACATTATCTTCAATGGTGAAATCTTAAACGCTTTCCCTCTAAGATTGAGAACAAGTCAAGGATACCTATTATAACCTCTCCTATTAATTTTGTTTTAGATGTACTTCCTTGATGGGTAGGAGTTGGACTCCCATCGTTGAGTGGACTGATTTGTTAGAAATAGACAGGCGGGAGTCTTTTGAGAGCATGAGTGGTACCTAATAGGGGAAGACAAACCAATGTGTCAATACATCAGTCTTATTGGATGTAACTATGAATCTTGTCATCCAAGGGGTGAAGCCAGGGCCTGGCAATGGGCACTGGGGGGAGGGGGAAGAAAAAATAGAATAGATTGAACAGGGGTTATTAAGTGGGCAGTGAAAGAGTTCTGCCTGATCATACACTGATGGACACAGGACATGGTAAATATAAAAAATATAAAGTGTATGGTCTAAAATGTAAACCATAATGTAAACCATTGACTATGTTTAGTAGCTATGTTTCATTACAGGTATATCAATTATAACAAAGGTACCATTCACATATAAAAAGGTATTAATATGGAGGGGAGGAAAGGAAGAAGATGTTGGGTATATGAGAGTCTCCTATATTCTGTGTGTGACTTTGCTGTGACCAAAACTTTTTTGAAAACAAAATGAAAAAATAGTGAGACATCAGGTAATGAGTGGGGGAAGGTACCATGGTACAGAGAGGATGCCAGATATTACAGTGATGAAAGGCTAAATGTCAAAAAAAATTTTTTTTTTCATTTTTTAAATATCCCAATATTTTAATTTTAATTTATTTTTAGTTTTCATAAATTCTTTTGTATTTTATCTCTTACATGTAAACTTATCATTATTGTTTCATTTTCCTTTTAATTGTATGTGGCTCTTCTAATGGCTTCATTTTTCAAGAAGTTTTGGATCACAGAAGGTTTACACTTGGGGCAGGGGAGGATAGTTGGTGTGGGGTGGTCAGTGATGGGGGATGCATGGGAGGCAGTTCACCTGAGCATACATAAAAATTATGTAAAAATATCCAAATGTTCACTGGACATTGTCACCATGGGTGAAGACTCACACAATAACAGAGTGAATACTGAATTCCCATCCTGGAAGACTCTGCCATATTCGCTAGGGGAGCAGCAACATTCTTCCAAGTGCAGGGGCAGTGAATGTTGAAGGATGATGATCCACTGATGGGCCCTTGATATTGATGACTAGGCTTATGAGGTTTTGCATTTTAAATGGAATCTTAGCCTATTGTTATGGGGTGCTATGTTTTACCTCCTGAGTGCCACTTTGTTGCTCAAATGTGGCCTCTCTCTAAGCCAAACTCAGCATATGAATGTATTACATTCTCTCCATCATGGGACATGACTCCTGGAGATGAGACTCTCTGGCACTGAGGGATTGCTACCAGCACCATCTAGCAATAAAAGTGGAAAAAGACCTCAAATAAAAGGGGGAAAATGTAAAGACAAATTAGCTTATATGGCTAAGATATTTCAAAGTGAGTAGGGAGGTCATCCCAGAGGTAATATTTAAGCACATCTCAACAAGATCTCATAGACTGCCAAATTGGATATTATCCCAAATAATGGGGCTCCTGATTGGTCTAGAAACACCCAGATACTATGATCAAAGTGGA
This sequence comes from Cabassous unicinctus, assembly GCA_029593785.1. Classification (NCBI taxonomy): domain Eukaryota; kingdom Metazoa; phylum Chordata; class Mammalia; order Cingulata; family Chlamyphoridae; genus Cabassous; species Cabassous unicinctus. The sequence goes on along the minus strand of JAQZBX010097826.1, from coordinate 1,942 downwards.
TAGCTCGGTGTTTGGTGCCTTGCCACTGAGCTCTACTTTGGAGTTGGTTCTCCAAAGAATGACAGAGTTGGACTTAATTATGTTTTCCCTGCACATGGCTTATCTGTCCCTTCTATTTAAACCTGTACTTGGTGCTAGAGTTTGTATGTGTACATCTGGAGACTCAAGTCTTTGGGTTGTCCATGTCCCAGCTGAGCTGAGAACCTTGGTGGAATTGCAACACCTATGCTACAGATAATTGGAGTCACCCAGGACAACTGGTGAGGAGATGATGTTGGACAATGGGCGTCTCAGGGAACAGAGAGAGTCTGAAGCTGCAGGGAGGATAGTCCCATCCATCTTCCCAATGGAATATAGGCCCCCTCTCAATTGGAGGTGGAGTGGACATCACTGTCCCAGAATCATCAAGATTGGGATTAGACCTGTGGACTAGAGTGGACATACTGGTATTCTAATATAAACATACTGTGATTCTAGTAATGTTAGAAATTTCAGCATTGATGTGAAGCCAGTTGCCACTGGAAGTTCTGGGGGCAAGGAGAGGGAAAAAAATTGTAATACAGGGGCTTTTGTGTGACTTGGGAATTATTCTGAGTGACATTGCAAAGATAGATATAGGCCGTTTGATATTATCACATAATGTGTAGAACTGTGTGGGAGAGAGTGTAGACCACAATGTGAATTATGGTCAATGTTTAATGTCAAAACCCTAGGATGCATTTAACAACTGCAATGATTGTGCCACACTAATGAAGGATGTTCATGTGGATGGGTGTGGGAGGTGTGGGGAGTGGGTCATATGGGAATGCCTAAAATTCTTTTGTGTAACATTTATATAATCTAAGTATCTTTTTAAAAAATGGTAAAATATATGAGTGCTTTAAAAAAGAAGTACTTGCTCAAGCACTCTGGCAAGAAAAAGATATAAAAGTTATCAAGGGTTGAGGGCAAAATTGCATGGTATAAGTGGGCACTCACCATCTCTTTCACAATAGATGGCTGATTGGGGAATGGATCCTGCCCATGTGAGCTGTTCTGGGATCCAATGGAGCAGGAATCTTTGGGGCATTGATCTGGAGGGAGCTGGACAGGGAGATAGATTGCTCAAGATAAAACTGTGAATTTTTAGCCCTGTGGAAATCATGGACAGCTAAGCCCCACCCTCAGCACAAAGAGCCAGGGTGAGACCTGACTCACTCCAGCTACCCAGGGAAAGGGAGCATTTTCCCAGAGTGGGAGGGTTCTGTCAAGGGGAGGAGAGGGGTTTCCTTTATGTGGGTTTGGTTGCCTGGACCCCCTTAGAGCTTTGGGGGACACACCAGCTGTCTCAAAGTGGCACCAGCCTGAGGGGAGAGGCGAATCTACTGAGGAAGCCTGATTTACCTAACTACCCAGGATACAGAAGCTTGGCCTGAGAGAGGATGGAGTCAGCCAATTTAACAGTTCTGCACTGAGGATTATCTGAATTTCAACTCCCCTAAGGGAGTCAGGCAGTAGGAAGCTCTTAATAAGTTTACAAGAGGGTATTTAGGGTCCCCTCAGATGAGAGGGTGATGTAGAAGTGGCTTGAAAATTCACTTCAGTGTGGTGTACTCAGGCATCAGGGTCCCATTTGAATTTCAAAGGGGAACTTAACCTGACCAGGTGAGGGGAGAGAGGATCTGCTCATAAAGTCTTCTGAGTTCTGCAGAGTAAAACCTGCCCAGGGCAAAGCGACTGAATAGGTTTCTGAAGAGCTAACTAACCCAATTAGGAAGTTAGCTCAGTGGAGGAATTTCTGCTTTGAATATATGAGGTCCCTAGTTGAATTCTCAGCTCCTCTAAGAGTAGTGATCCACAGGGATATCTAACATCCAGCTGATACTGAAAGACAGGGAAAACATAGACATTACTTTAGTATTAGCTTATTTTGGGTCCCTTATTTTGTCAAAATAAAAGAAGG
>JAQZBX010097825.1:0-11648 GCA_029593785.1 Cabassous unicinctus | reverse complement strand
ATAACATTTACGTAAACAAATGCTCATACATGCATATGTATTTATATATCATTTTACAAATAAAAATAAAATTAAAATAAATAAATAAATAAATAAAATTTTGTTTCTTCAAATAAGGGACAATAACAAGAAAGCGAAAAAGGCACTCCACAGAGTAGGAGAAAATATTTGCAAATCATATCTGATAAAGTACTTGGATATAGAATATACAGAAAATTCATACATTCAATAATAAAAAAACAAATAACCCAATTAAAAATGGACAAGAATCAGAGTATACATTTCTACAAAGAAGATATACAAGTGTTCCATATATACATAAAAAAGATGTTAGACAAAAGGAAATCAAAGCATCAATGAAATATCAATCTTACTAAGACGGGTATAGTTTTTTTCAAAGAAGTTTCTCTTATGAATATTTATGCAAAAACTTTCAACAAAATACTGGCAAGTCAAGAAATGAAAAAAAAAAAACAAATAAAGAGAAATATTGGGGAATCATACCGACAGCACATTAAAAGATTTATACACCATGACCAAGTAGGTTTTAGCATAAGTATGCATTGGTGGTTCAACATAAGAAAATCAATTAATGTAGTACACCACATTTATAAAAATGATTGATGAAGAAAAGGCAAATGACAGAAAACCAACATAATTTCCTCATGAATACACTTAGAAAAATAGGAACAGAAGTTTTAATTTGCTAGGCTGTCAAAAGAAGATGCTATAAAATGGGTTGACTTTTTCTTTTTTTAGGAGGTATCGGGGATTGAACCTGGGGCCTTGTACTTGTGAAATGCACACTTAACCCCAGAGCTATACCTGCTCCACATAATGGGCTGACTTTTAACAATGTGACTTTATTCCCTTACAGTTTGAGGCCATGAGAATGTCCCAATCAAGACATCAACAATGTGATGCTTTTTTCCTGGCGACTAGCTTAAAGCAAACCTTGAGTCCTCTGTCACATGTAAGTCAAATAGCAGCAACCATTGACCTCTCCTTTCTCTTCTGAGTTTTATTGATTTCAGCTTTTTGCTTATATGACTTTTTTCCTTACCTGAAATTTGTTCTTTTATTAAGTAATCCTGTAACAAGATTAAGAAACCCCCTGAAAGGGGTGGGCCAGATATTAAAATGCTACTCGACAAAAGATCCTACTTACAATGCGTCCACAACCACAAAAATGGATTTGCTGTAGGGAAATGATTTTCTGTGCTACATACAATTTCAAATGATCACAGAAGGAAAATTCCTCAACATCTAAAGGGCATATATGAAAAACTCACAGTTTGCATCATACACAATTTTGAAAGAATGAAAGCTTTCCCTCTAAGACCAGGAACAAAAAAAAGATGCCCACTGTTAACATTGTTATTCTGTATTATACTAGAAATTCTATCCAGAGTAGTCAGACAAGTAAAAGAAATAAAAGGCTCCAATTTGGAAAAGAAGAAATAAAATTGTCACTATTTACAGATGACATGATCGTATATATAGAAAGTCCAGAGAAATCTCCATCATGGCTGCTAGAGCTAACAAATGAATTCATCGGAGTTGCAGAGTAAAATATCAAGTTGGAAGCAAACCCAAGTGTCCATCAATGGATGAGTTGATAAACAAAATGTAGCATATGCATACAATGGCATGAAGTATTGACATATGCAACAACATGGATGAATCTCAAAGACTTTATGTTGAGTGAAGTTAGCCAGGCAATATTGGACAAATACTGAATGATCTTACTGATATGATCTAAGTTTATTGTGCAGACTCAGAGAGGTAGATTCTGGAAGACAATAGAGAGTGGTGAGTCAAGGCTATCTTGGTAGGTTCTACGGTTATTTGGGTAAGGGAGGATTGGCAGTGGATTGTGCTGATGGTGGTCCAGCAATATGATTGGGGTTGGTGATGCTGGAGTGTGAGTGTGAGCAGGGCTTGGGTGTAGGATAGTCTATCCTTAGAGTTGTAGGGAGGGTTGGAGAAAGGAACACGTGAATTATGTGTAGGTTAAGAACTGTGGTTGAGAATAAAATTGTGGCAATGTTCTTTTGGCAAGTATGGCAGGGGAGGGTCAAAGGTGCAGGGAGTCAGTAGCGGGGGAGTGTGTGGTGAAGGGTGTCCCTGTGGCATGAATTTGTCAAATATCAATGCGTTCATGTAGTCATGGGGTGTTATCTCAGGGGGTGGAGACCCACACACTAAACAAGAAAATATTAAATTCGTATCCTGGGGAGTCATACTATGTCCTCTAATAAAGTAAGAATTATCTCTAGAGTACATAAACAGTGCCTAATAAAATAAAACAGACCAATTCTCCAGCTTTTTATATTAATGTTTGTGCTTATGAACCTTATTCTTATAAAATTAAAATTTAGCATAATTATATCTATTGCCAAAGATTTACCACTGGAAAACCTCCTTGTTACACAAATGTGACCTCTGCCTAAGCCAAACTCATGAAATTAACTCACTACCTTGCTCCCTTCGTGGGACATGATTCCTGGGGATGAGCCTTCTTGGCACTGAGGAATTATTACCAAGTGCCAACCAGTGATGTATTTGGAAAGACCTTAACCAACAGGGAGAAACATTAAATACAAAGGAGTTTTTATGTCTAAGAGATTGCAAAGTGAGTTGGAGGTTGTTCCAGAGTTTACCTCATGCACATCCCAGGCAGATCTCACTAAATGCTGCAGTAAACAAAACCTCAAACAAGGTGCTCCTGAGGGCTTTAGAGAAATCTGAGCACTATGTGCAAGTTGGACAACCATAGGAAATCAGCACCCAAATGGTGGACCTTAACTTGGATTATATGATAACCTATTTCCTCACTGGTACACAGTTAGGCTCATTTATAATTTCCCATCACATGCTTTTTCTATACCTTTTATTTGAACCTATAATTAGTCCTATACTCATTAAACATATGTTCCAGAGACTTCTATCTTCAGTCTGCTCATATTCTGGTCGAACCCTGAATCTCAGCATAGTTGCAGCCAACACTTACTCTCCAGTATATTGAACTCGCCGAGGATAGCACACACAAAAATGGTGGTGGACAAACCCCATCCCAAAATTAAAGGGTATCTACCACTGAAAACAAAACATTTCTTTCCATCTAACCAATAAGATCTAAGTACCCACTCAATCTGAATCAGTTCAGGCATTGCCATCCCCAAATCCTGAATAATGAGGAATGATCAAGCATAAGGAGGGAACGTGACCATGGACCATAGTAGACTTATTATTGTTGTAGTAATGGAAGAGTTTGTAACACTGATATAAAGATATTTGTTACCAGATGTTTTCAAGAGGGGGAGGAGGGAAGAATAGGTAAAACATAAGGCTTTTATAGTGCATTGGAATTGTTTTTTACAATATTGCAATGATGGATACAGATCATTACACACTTTGTCAAAACATATAAAATTGATAGTGCAATGTATAAACCATAATGTACACTGTAGACCATGGTTAGTAGTGAAGCTTCAATATTTTTTCAACAATAGTAAAATATGTACCAAATTCATGTAAGATGTTATTAACAGTGGAAATGTGAGAGGCAGAGGGTATGGAGTAAATGGGAATCCCATATATTTTTTATGTAATTTTTTTTGTAATTTAAAACTTTAAAAATAAAGTTTAAAAAATAGAAAAAACCACAATTACATATAATTTCATGTGAACTATAATGGCTGTTACTAAAAAATGAAAATCACATGTGCTGGAGAGAATACAGGGAAATAGAAACTCTCATTTTTTGCTGGTGAGAATATAAAATGGTGCAACTGCTGTGAAAGTTTGGCAGTTCCTCACAGAGCTCACTATAGAAGTGCCATAAGACCAAGCAATCCTGCTACTGGGTATAAACACAGAAGTATGGAAAGCAGAGTCTGCAACAGATATTTGCACACTAATGTTCATAGCATTATTATTCACAATTGCCAAAAGATGGAAGCAACTGAAGTGTCCATCAACAGATGAATATGTAAAATGTGATATACACATAAAATGGAATCTTTTCATTAAAGAGAAATGAAATTCTGATTCATGTGACAATATGGATAATCTCTGTACACATTTTGTTTAGTGAAATAAACCAGCCACAAAAGGACAAATACTGCATGATCTTTCTGATATGAACTAATTATAATAAGCAACTAAACAAGCAAAAATGTTTAATATAAGTTACCAGATGCTATACTGGGGTTAGAGAATAAGGAGTAGCTGGTGCTTAATTTGTACAAGATTTGTATATAGGTTGGTCCCAAAGGTTTGGAAATGGATGATGGTATGGTAGCACAATATTGTGAGTGTAATTAAGAACACTGAATTACATTTTTGCATATGATTAAAAGGGGAAATGTTAGGTCATATATGTTACTAGACTGAAATTTAAAGATAAAACATAAGGCTGAGCAACACAGTGAACCTTATTGTAGATGTTGTCTACAGTTCATAGTACAAGTATAAGAATATTCTCACATGTATATAACAAATGTACAGCGCTAATAGTAGGTGTTAATAAAAGGGTTGTATATGGGGAAAAGTACACCTAATGTAAACTATGGACTATAGTCAATAGTACTACTTTAATAATCTTTCATCAATTGTAACAAATAACTCCTTTTTAGTTCTTTTATTTTTAAAGAAGCTTTAGATTACATAAATGCTACATAAAAATATAGGGGATCCTCATATCCCTACCCCCTCCCACTCCCACTCTTCCCCACATTAACAACATCTCTCATTAGTTGAGGTACATTTGTTACAATTGATGAACACATATTGAAGCATTGCTACTAACCATGGACTATAGTTTAGATTATAGTTTACACTCTTCCCCATACTATTTTATATGTTGTGACAAAATGCATAAAGGCCTGAATTCATCATTGCAATATCATGCAGGACAATTACAATGTCCCCAAAATGCATCCATGTTAAACCTATTCTTCCCTGTCCCTCAGAACCTCTGTGGCCACTGCCTTTACATCAATGATAAAAGTTCTTCCATTTCTAAAAGAGTAATAAGTCAATAATAAAATAATAATAAGTCTACTTTAGTCCATTGTACATTCCCCAATCTTGAGGATTTTGGGATGGTGATATCCACTCTGTTTCTAATTGAGCAGGGGCTTAGAACCAATGATGCAGATGGATGGAACTACCTTGCTTGCAGTTGCAGACACTCTCTGTTCCTTTTGATGAGCATTGTACATCATCATCTCATTGTTAGTTGTGCTAGGTGCCTCCAATGAACTGGAGAGTAAGTATTGCAACTCTGCTGAAATTCAAAACTCAACTGGCACATGAAAAGACAAAAAAATTAAGTTTCTGTGACATATATTTAACAAGCATAGTGCTAATTATAGGTTCAAATAAAAGGGACAGAAGAACCATGTGTAAGGAAAATATAAATGAGTCTAACACTGTTACACTGGAGAGCATAAATTCCAAAGTAAGGCCGACAGACAGGGTGCCAAACTTCTGAGCTTGTCTGCCCTTTAAAGAGCTGACAATTATAAAAAAAGACTGTGGTAGTTTCAGTCTTTTGTGGATGCCAGAAAGTTATGTTCTTAAATTGGTCCATTCCTGTGGGTCAGAACCCTTTGATTGGATTGAATTCAGTTGAGGGACATTTGATTGGATTGCTTCAGTGAGGTGTAGCCCAGGGTGGGTCTTAGTATATCTGCTGGAGTCTTTTATAAATGAGAAATATGAAGCTACAGAGAAAGAGAAAAAAGCTACAGAAAGAGGAAGAAACAATCAGAATCTCGGAGAGATGGCCCTGGGAGGTAGAAGATGAAATCAATGGAACATAGAAGCTGAGAGGAGCCACTGAACACAGAAAGTGAAAGCAATGAGGGCTGGAGGTGAGCTAAGAGATGAGCAGAAACCACCATGTGCCTGATCACCAAAGTTGCAGCATGGGGAGAAATCTGAAGATGCTCTGATTTAGGCACTTTCACATCCCTGGAACTGCAAGCTTATAAATTAATAAATCCCCATTGTAAAAACTCACACATTTTTGATATATTGCCTTGGCAGCCTTTGGAAAAATAAAACAAATGCTGTCCTCAATTGTAAAACTGCTCCACTGCAATTCAAGGTGTTGCTGGATGGGTGAATTATAGGGGTCTTGTATATTATGCATGATTGATCTATATATCCATAAATTCTCTAATAAAAGTATTACAAAAACAGTTAAGGATTTTAAGTTGAATTTCTGATTGTAGACAAACATAGTCAACACAGAATTAAATAATCTGTTTTAAGAACTATATAAAATTTGTATTATCTGTGTTAGGCAATTAAATTTTAGCCTCATTAAATCTCTTTGATATAATAGATCATCACTAATATCTTATTGAATTCAGTACTATAAGAGTTTAAACAAATAAACAAATATGTTTAATTCAGTGTTGCTAAACCTCCTCTATGTAGGAATTTCCTATATCTGACCACATGAGGCCTATGATTTCATCAAGATTCAACAGAATACTTAAAACTCATATTTCAAATACATTCCTCTAAGTATGAATCAGAAAACTGGCTCATGAAACTGTGACTTTCATTCTTGATATAAATAAGCTTCCATCACACTCACTATGTATTTATATATGTAAATATTTCGAGTCTAACAGAAATGCCAAAATGGGCAAATACCAAGAAAAGTCCTGAAGATTCAACTACTGAAAAAGTCCTTTGCATTATGGTAGGTAAAAAGGAAATTCAACGCTATACAACTACTTCCAAAGTATTACTTAAGAAAATTTAAACAATACTAAAATGGTTTGTATTAATTGTCATGTAAATTCCAACTGTTCTGTATGTTGATTTTCCTTTAATAGTAATCTCCTCTGTTTTAACATATATACACAAAATTTCATGTGTTTTCCAAGTATATGGCAAAAAAGTGTTTTAAAATAAAATTATGATAAAGACAACATAAATAATTGAAAAACAACAGTGACAAGAAGTAACTCATTCTTGAGTATTATATATTCTTTACCTCAAGATAAAAGTTTCCCTTGTTAGCATCTCAAAATCAGTGACTTGAAGCTGTTTTATCCATTTTTCCTAAGCAGAGTGCATTTACAAATTTCTGCTCATGAAAAAACACTGTTACTATGTTATGGAACTGTGTTTTGACCTGACTTATGGTCTGCAGATGACCTGACTCAGGTGCCAGCTTTTGTTTTGCCCCATCTTGGAAATTTCTCAGGGCTGGATGACCTCCAATGCTATTTGATACAAAGCATTAAAATTCACATATAGCTATATTCACTAGCATTAGAGACAACAGACTGGCAACCATCAGAATGATATGATGGCTAATTTTACATATCAACTTGACTGTGTTATAATGCCCAGTTTTTCTGTCATACAATGGCATAGATGTTGCTGGGAAGATATTTTATAAATGGATTGAAATCTACATTTGGTTGACTTTAAATAAAGCAGATTACTCTGGATAATGAAGGTATACCATATCCAGTTGGTTGGCTACATTAAATGAACAAAACTGAGGGCTCCAGGAGGATGGAATTCTGTCTCAACACTACACCTGTCACTCTGTCCTGAGTTTATGAACTAAGGAATTCATACTCAAGACATCACTATCAATATTACAGGGATTTCCAACCTCCTGCCTGCACTTTCAGATTCAGCCTTGCACTCCCACAATATTATGAACCAATTCCTCATAACAAATCAGAGATACAATAAATCCTACATATGTATATATACACACACACACCCAAACACCTACAAACATATATACACACACAGTCACACACATACATATATGTTGTTGCTTCTTTTTATAGGAAGAATTCTGACTAGTACAGATTTTGATATCGGCAGGGGAACTTAAATTATAAAATGATTTCCTTAAGTTTGTCCTGGGCCTTTTGGAATTGGTTCTTAACCTATTCAAATTAAAACAACTCTATTTCCAGTTGTAAAGAAAATCTGGCAGTCCATGATGTGATGTGTCAATAGAGCTATGCAAAACAACAATATTGGATACTCCTAATCAAAGGCTTATAAGAGAAAAGTTTCTGTTGTCCAGGTATTTCATTTGTGTGAAAGTTACTAGTACAGTGAGATTGGCTTGGTGCTCCTAATGTGCTAGAAAAAGTGGAGGAACAAAAGGATGAATTCAAGGCATTAAATTCCCTGTTCAAGCAATACAAGCAGGAACATCTTACACTTGCTAAGATGAACCAGCAGTGGGAATTCTCAGCCATGATCCTAGTGAGTTTGCTTCCTGTGACTATGTAAGCCACATATTTTGTTGCCATTTTCCTCTTATAGGCCATCATACATTTTGTCAGAACCTATAAAAGTATACGGTGCAAATGGTAAACCATAATGTAAACCACTGACCATGGCTAGTAACAATGTTTTGATATTTGATTATCAATTATAAAAAATGAACCAAAGTAACATAAGATGTTATTGGCTGGGGAGGATGGGAGGGCATAGGTATATGGGAATCCACTATATTTTCTTTCTTTCTTTCTTTATTTTTTTTAAAGAAGCTTTAGATTACATAAATGTTATATCAAAAATAGAGGGGATTGCCATATAAACCACTCCCTCCCCTTCCCCATATTTCCCCATTAATAACACCTTTAATTAGTGTAGAATATTTTTTTGTTACACTTGTTGAACACATTTTGAAGAATTGCTACTACCCATGGATTATAGTTTTTGTTACTTTTCTGTAATTTAAACTTTTTGGAAAATAAAGTGAAAAATTTAGACACTGGTGGAACATATAGAAGAAATTGTAAATATACATAAAATATAACAGATCTTATGGTGAAGAAACGCACAGTGCCAAAAAATATATCTTAATTTTCTTTTTTAAATTTTTATTTCTTTTATAATATCTTAATTTCATTATTATTACTTGTGTTGGATTTGTTTTGGAGAAGCTTTAGATTGCAGAAAGGTTGCAACTGTGGCAAGGTTAGACTGCCTGTGTGGGGTATTAGTGATGAGGGACTGTGTGGGGAGGGTGTCCTGGGTCATGCCTGCATGGAATATGATTTGTTTTATGGTCATGGGCTGTTGTCTTGGTGGGTGGAGATGCACAATAAAACCAATAGAATATTGAATTCCCATCCTGGGCAGTCCAGCTACATTCTCTAATGGAGTGGCATGAATATCTATAGTACATCCTCAATGACTAGCAAAGGAGGAAAGATCAATACACCAGGCTCTTGATATTGACATTTGTACTTATGAAACTTGTTCTTGTGAAATTGAAATTTATCCTAGTAATACATATTGACTAAAAGTTACCTCCTGAAAACCTCCTTGGTGCTCAAATGTAGCCTCTCTCCAAGCCAAACTCAACATATAAATTCACTACCTTCCCACTGACAGGGGACATGACTCCCAGGGATGAGCCTCCCTGACACCAAGGGATTATTACCCAGTGCCAACTAGCTATGCATTTGAAAAAAGACCTAGAACAAAATGGGAGAATATTAACTACGAACCATTTTTTATGGCTAAGAGATTTCAAAGTGAGTCAAGAGTTTATTGCAGTGGTTATGCTTATACACATTTAACGAGAATTTCATTAATTGCCACAGTAAACAGTGCCTCCAGCAGGGGTGCTCCTGAGGGCTCCAGAGACATCTAGACACTTTAGGCAGAGCAGAAATCCCTAGAAAATTGGCACCCTATTGGTGGGCCTTGTCTTGATATATATGATAACCTACATCCTCAATGTATCAGAATTAGAATCATTTATAATGTTCTTACACATTGTTCTTCTGCCCAATTTATTTGAAACTATGATTAACCTTATAGTCATTAAATATATGTCCCAGAGTCTTATATCTTCCAGCTGTTCATATGCTGGCTGAGCCCTGAATCTCAGCAGAGTTGCAGCCAACACTTACTCTAAAGTTCATCAGTCTCACCCAGAACAACTAACAAAAGGACAATGATGGATGGAAACCATATAAAAAAAACAGAGAACATATACATCTTTAAGCAAGACAGTTCCATCCATCTGCCTCATGAGACCTAATTCCCCTCTCAGTGGGAAGCAGAGTGGGCATCACAATCTCAAAGTCCTCAACATCAAGGAATGAACATACATAATGCAAGTATGGATGAAAGTAGTCTTATTATTCTAGTATTGGAAAAACTTGTAACATTGACATAAAGACAGTGATCACCAGAGGTTCTGAGGGTTGGGAGAGAGAAGAGAAGGTATAACATGTGGTTTTTTGGGGACATTGGAATTGTTCTGTATGCTATTGCAATGACAGATACAAGCCATTATACATTTTGTCAAAATGTACATTTCCACTATACACCGCACCATAAAATTGTGAGGTGCAAAGTGTAAGCCATAATATAAACTATAGAACATGGGTAGTAGCAGCACTTCAATATGATTTCATCAATTGTAACAAATGTACTAAACTAATGTAATAATTTGTTAATGGAGGAAATTGTGGTAGGAGGAGAAAATAGAGTATAAAGGGATTCCCTATATTTTTTATTTAACATTTATGTAATCTAAAGCTCTTTTAAACATAAGAAAAATGTGACAATGAAAAGTTATTACTATGCAATTAGAAATGAATATTTGATAAAATCTTCTTTGAATGCAATTTGATATTAAATGCATACTCTTAGTTATATGTTGTAAAAATCCTCCCAATCTTCTGATAATTTACCTTGAAATTTATTTAGTTTTAAAAATGTCAAGATTGTTCTAAAAAATTTACAATATGCTTCTTTCTAGTGGCATATTTTGCTTAAACATATTCTTAATCATTTTCTTATTATTTACTCTAAGCACTTTCCAAACAACATAAAATAAACAACAAATAAAATTTTATGTGCCTGTTACATAGAGGTAAAATATTACAAAACCTGCAAAAGTATACTACTGACATATCATTAAAAAATGACAGAAATTGGAATAATTATACAGATACCAACAATCACTGTAGGTAGACAATATTTCTTATATATTATACAAGTTATTTTAGGTTAAAATTGATATATGTGGAAGCTTTATTGTAAAATTGATCCATAAAATTTATAGGAGTTGGGGAAAATAGCATCACTTTAGGTTGGCACTCACCAGCTCTCTCACAGAGGACGGTTGACTGGGGACAAGATCCTGCCCGAGGGGGTTGTTCTGGGATCCCATGGAGAAAGAGCCTTTGGGACATTGATCTGGAGGGAGCTGGACAAGTAGGTGGATTGCTCAAGATAAAAGTGTGAGATTTTCCCATGATGGAAATCGTGGATGTGGACAGATAAGCCCCACACTTAGGGCAAAAGGCTAAGGTGAGCCTTGACTCCTGCTGGCATCCCAGTGAGAGGGAGCATTCTCTGAGAGTGGGAGGGTTCTGTTAGAAGGTGGAGAGGGGTTTCCTTTCTGTAGGTTTGTTTGCCTGGACACCCTTAGAGCTTTGTGGAGCATGCCAGCCAGCTTGATATAGCACCAGGCAGAAGGGAGAGGCAAATCTCCTAAGGAAGCCTGATTCCTAGCTGGCCTGGGATATGGAGGCTTGGCTTGGGAGAGGGTGGACTCAGCCAAACTTATATTTCCATGCTGAAGACTATCAGAAATTCAACTCCCCTAAGGGAGT
>JAQZBX010097824.1:0-11648 GCA_029593785.1 Cabassous unicinctus | reverse complement strand
CAGCAGCCCCTGGTCCCGCCCATCAGACCCCCGCAGGTCCCGCCCAGCAGCCCCTGCCCAGGAGACCCCGCCCCCTCGACCCCAACCAGCAGGCCACAGCCCCGCCCTCGCCCCGCCCAGTAGGCCCGGTCCTAGGCCCCGCCCCGCGGCCCCGCCCCGCCCCCCCGGCCTCCACTTACCCTCCAGGATGTGGAACTGGTCGGCGGAGTCGCAGAAGCCTGGGGGCGCAAAGCGGCAATCGGGAGGTGGGGGCGTGGGCCCTGCTTGAGCGCCACAGCCCAGGCCTGGGGTTCGGGACACGCGGGGAGCCGTGGGGGGCGGGGCGCCACCAGGTGAGGGCGGCGGGGCGCAGGGGCCCCGGGTTGGGGAAGGGGCGCACTCACCGTACTTGGGGAAGAACAAGACGTGGTCCTCGGTCAGGTTGGCCCCCTGGACCCGCCGCTCAAACGCGCTCAGGACCGAGTCGCTCACCGGGAGCGAGCGGGCTGCGGGGACAGGCAGGGCGCCGGTGGGCGGGCTGGGGGGACCCGGACAGGCCCGGTGGCCCGGGGCTGGGGCGCCGGGAGCTGGGGGGAGGGTCCGGCTGCCGACCCCCGCCGGCCGGCCCCGCCCGCGGTGAGCAGCGTGTCCACCCGCCTCCGCCACCCGCGGTCCCGGGGGCGCGCAGGGCTCGGCCCGAGGGGGCGCGCACCGTACAGCTTCACCGACAGCTGCCGCGCTCTCTCCAGGTACAGCACGGCGAAGCGCTGGTAGTCCGTCTCGCCGACGACCACGTCCACGGGCCCCCCGGCGCCGCGGGCTGGGGGAGAGCCGCGTCAGCACCGCTGCGCGTCCGCCCCGCGCCCCGCTCCCTGCCGACCCCTCACCTTGGAGCAGGAACCGGCCAGGGACCCCGGTGTCTTTGTAGAGCTGCCGCACCTGCCAGCAGATCCCATCCCTGGAGGGGGGAGTGAGGGACGGCAAGCAGGCAGAGACCCTCAGCCCCGCGGGTGCGGCCAGGGGTCAGGGTGGGGGTGCGGAGCTTGGGGGAGGCGCCAGGAGGCAAGGGAGGGGGTCGGGTGGCGGGGAGGGGTCAGGAGGTAGGCCTGGGGCTCACAGCTTGCGGAAGGTGCTGACGGTCAAGGCCGCGCCCTGGGGGGCCACACGCAGCGCGGTGGCCTCTGCGCGGTGGCCCTGCTCCTGCAGGAAGCGGCACTTGGAGGCCACGGCCACCAGGAGCCACGTGCCTGCAAACTGAGGGCCGGCGGCTGAGGGCTGGGGCGCCGGGCGTGGGGGCAGCGCCCGCCCAGCTGCCAGCGGCGGCCCCTGCTACCTGCTCCGCGTCGAAGTTGGCCTGGCGGGGGACGGCGCTGATGGGGGACGGCCGCCGAGGGGGCCTCTGCGCCCTCCAGCCCAGCGAGCCCGGGGCCAGGAGCAGGGCCAGGAGGAGGGCAGCCTGGGGGGGCAGCATGGTGGCGGTGGCGGCAGCTGAGGCCAGACTGGGGGAGGCTGGGGGCCAGGATGGCCCAGTCCCGGGTCAGAGTCCACTGCCCAGTGCTGCCCAGCCCCTGCCCTGGACATCTGACCTCTGCCCCGCACTTCCTGGCAGGCCGGGCGCCCATTTGTGTACAGAGCCCACGGTGACCTCCAGCCCCTCCACATCCACTGGGGGCCAGTGCTCAACCCTTTGCACGTGTGTCTCCCAACAGCTCCCGTGAGGGAAAGCAGTCTTAGCCCACGGCCAAGTACACTGGGCTACAGGAGCCTCCGCGCTCAGGAGCCAAGTCTTGAGCCCGCGCAGCCCGGCCCACGGCCCCGGCTCACGTCCACGCCCCCTCCCGGCCGCAAGGGGCCGCGGGTCGGGAAAGGACTGAACGCGCGCAGGCGCACGAAGACGCGTCGCCTGGGGCCAAAAGCGCAGGCGCATAAACAGCGGTGGCGGACGGCCGGACACTCGGCTCTCCGCAGCCATCGATGCCTCCGGGCTCGTGGCGTCGGGCCTGGCGGGCCTCATCATAGAGACGCAGGGCGGGCGGCCCGAGAGGCGGCCGCGGAGCGAAAGTGGTTCTGTGCGGGGCAGGCCGGGGCGGCGGCGGGGGCAGCGCAGCGGGGCGGAGGCGGCCGCGGTGAGTGAGCCCGCGCCCCGCCGCCCTGCTCTTCGGGGGCCGCGCGGCCTCGGGGCGCCCCTCGTCTCTGCTCCTGTCGGCGTCTGCGCGAGGGCGGAGTTGCCGGGGCTGCCCTGCGGGGCCGGGGCCGGGGCGCCGCACGCGGGCCGAGGCCCCTGGCCCGCCTCTGCGCCCAGCTGACTGAAGCCTCGGGGCAAGGGCGGAGGACGGCAGCGCCGGCCGGGGCGCGTCGTCCCCTGGCCCGGAGCGGCCCGCTGCCCGGACGCGCCAGCCTGGCACCCGGGGCGCCCGGCGGGGGCGGGGCGGGGGCCGCCCTGGGGGTGTGGCCTCGAGGCCGGGACCCTCCGCGGTGAGCAAGGGCCCGGCGGTGCTGAGCCGCCGCCCGCCCCGGGCAGGCCCGCATTGCCGGTCCTCCCTGCGGCTCCGGGGCGTGCAGGGCGGGTCCCCTGACAGCGGGGACCTCGGGGGCCTCGTGAAGCCCCGGGGCCCTTGGCCGGTGGGCGGTGGCGCCCGCCCTGCCCGCGCTCCCAGTGGGGTGGCATTCCCAGCAGGAGCTGTTGGTGCTGGAGGGACGGCCGGCAGCCCCGCTGGGAGCCCCAGGCCTCACCCCTGCGCCGGTCTTGGCTGAGGGGGCTGTGCGTGGCTTCCAGGGCCGTCTGGGACAATGTCACGATGGACGAGGGGGGCATGCCCCTGCTCCCCGACAGCCTCATCTACCAGATCTTCCTGAGCCTGGGCCCCGCGGACGTGCTGGCCGCCGGGCTGGTGTGCCGCCAGTGGCAGGCGGTGTCCCGAGACGAGTTCCTGTGGCGGGAGCAGTTCTATCGCTACTACCAGGTGGCCCGCGACGTGCCGCGGCACCCAGGTCAGCGCGCGCTCCCGGGGGCAGATCTGCCTGGAGGGGCCTCACGGAGGGGCTCAGGGCCACGGGGGGCTGCGCAGGCCCGGGGGTGACATGGCCCCCGCCCACCCCGCAGCCGCCAGCTCGTGGTATGAGGAGTTCCGGCGGCTCTATGACCGGGTGCCCTGCGTGGAGGTGCAGACGCTGCGGGAGCACACGGACCAAGTCCTGCACCTCAGCTTCGCCCACTCGGGCTACCAGTTTGCTTCCTGCTCCAAGGACTGCACAGTGAAGGTGAGCGCAGGCCGCCACACCCCGCCGCCGGCTCCACCCAGGGTGAGGGCCTGTGACCCTGGCAGCCAGCCCAGCAGCCTCCTAGGGCCCCCGCCTCCCTGTGGGGAGGGGCTGGTTCAGGGAAGAGGCAGCTAGGCCTGGCCGTAGGCCCCTGGCCTGCACAGATCTGGGCGGCAAGGGGGACCCCTAACAACCCTCAGAGCCCCAACCCTGGGGCTGGCAGGAAGGAGCCCTGCCCCGTGGTGGGCTCTGGGCCCCATGGAGGCTGTGGGGAGAACCAGGCTCCTTCCCGGCCGCGCTGACCCTGCGGCTGCACAGATCTGGAACAACGACCTGGTGGTGTCGCTGCTGCACAGTGCCGACATGCGGCCCTACAACTGGAGCTACACCCAGTTCTCCCAGTTCAACCCAGATGACTCGCTGCTGCTGGTGTCAGGGGTCTTTCTGGGACCCCACAACTCCTCGTCAGGCGAGATCGCCGTCATCAACCTACGTGAGCGTGGGCTGGGCCATGCCCCCCTCCCTCCCGTCCCCGGGGCAGCGCCCCAGGACCGCCTCCCCTCTACCCTCTCAGCTACCTGCCCCCTCTCCCCAGACAACTTCACACTGCTCTCGCGGGTGCGGAACAAGCCCTACGACGTCTTTGGCTGCTGGCTCACGGAAACCAGCCTCATCTCGGGGAACCTGCACCGCATCGGGGACATCACCTCCTGCTCTGTGCTCTGGCTCAATAACGCCTTCCAGGTGGGGCGGGGGGCACCCATGTGTCCTGTCCCCTCTGGCACCCGGCACATCCTGGCTGGGCACCCACCACAGCCCCTGCCCACCTCCAGGACGTGGAGTCCGAGAGCGTGAACGTGGTGAAGCGGCTCTTCAAGATTCAGAACCTCAACGCCAGCACCATCCGCACTGTGATGGTGGCTGACTGCAGCCGCTTCAACAGCCCGGACTTGCTGCTGGACGCCGGCAGCCCTGTCCCACCCCCCTGCCGCGTCTTTGACCTGGGATGCGACCGGGAGGACGACGAGGCAGCTGGCCCGGGCCCGGTCCGGGCCAAGGAGGGCCTGCGGCACTTCCTGGATGCCATCCTGGAGGGGCGGGCACCAGCCCAGCTGTCTGAGAACACACTGGAGACGGAGGTGGCCAAGCTGCTAGCCCAGGGCCACACCCGGCCCCCCGAGCACAGCGAGGAGGGAGACAGGAGGAAGTACCTCATCTTCACCACGGGCTGCCTCACCTACTCGCCCCATCAGATTGGTAACGCAGAGGGGTAGGGGGGCGCCTGCCACCTCACTGTGGGCCCGAGCCCTGGCGCAGCTGACGCCCACCAGCCCTTCTGCATTCCTGGAGCCCTTGGGGAGTGGGGCTTTTCCAGGAGGGCAGGGGTGTCCCAAGCTGGCAGCGGGCCTTAGGGCCCTGCCTTGGTTTACCCGTTTGCTCCTGGGGCGAATGAAGCAAATAACCCACGGAGGAGTAAATAGTGAGTCAACAACCAGGATGCATTCCAGAACTCCACGAACGGGCAGGAGGCCAAGGGAGGGTGGCTGGGGGGGGCCTTGGGGGTGGGAACCGTGGAGGCAGGCCATCCCTGCTGCTCGGGGGCTCTGGCCTGGGCCCCTCACTGCACCCTCCCCTGCAGGCATCAAGCACATCCTGCCTCACCAGATGACCACTGCGGGCCCCGTGCTGGGCGAGGAGCGCGGCTCAGACGAGTTCTTCGATGCGCTGGACCATGTTATTGACATTCACGGCCACGTCATCGGGATGGGCCTGTCACCAGACAACAGGTGAGCACCTTGCGCAGTGCTTGTGAGCCCTGTCCCCTGCAGTGGTCTGCTAGCCGGTGTTCCTGGTGCAGGTACCTATATGTCAACAGTCGCTCGTGGCCCAGCGGCTCGGTGGTGGCCGACCCCATGCAGCCGCCACCCATCGCCGAGGAGATCGACCTGCACGTGTTTGATCTCAAGACCATGAGGGAGGTAAAACGCGCCTTGCGTGCCCACCGCGCCTACACGCCCAACGATGAGTGCTTCTTCATTTTCCTTGACGTCAGCCGGGACTTTGTGGCCAGGTGTGGCTCAGGGAAGGGGCCAGGGAGCAGCCGGCGGGACGAGGGGTTCGGCAGGGGCCTCACTCTGTGCCCCCCCTGTAGCGGGGCTGAGGACCGACACGGCTACATCTGGGATCGCCACTACAACATCTGCCTGGCCAGGCTGCGGCATGAGGACGTGGTCAACTCCGTGGTCTTCAGCCCCCTGGAGCAGGAGCTGCTGCTGACCGCCAGCGACGACGCCACCATCAAAGCCTGGCGCTCACCCCGCACCGTGCGCGCCCACCAGGCCTTGCACCCACGCCCCTTCTTCTCCTGGTTTTCCAGCCAGAGGCGCTGAGGGGCACATGGGCCTTGGCAGCGGGAGCATCCTGCATGTCCTTGAGCCACTTGGACGCCACGGAGGACGCCATGGGCCTCTGCCCTAACCCTGAGGCATGGCAAAGCTGGCAGCGGGCAGGTTTTGCAGGGGCTGGGGAGGGGCGGCACGACCCCCGCTATGCTTGCAGGTGTGCACACCCCCTCACCGCCACGACACTCAGCGTGGGGCTGATGTGGACTGGGCTGCAGGCCCCTGGCCCCGGGTGCACAGCCACTGCAGGCCCCGCTCTCACCCACCCCCTCCCACTGGGCCCGGGCCTTGGAGGGGTCTCTGGCCTCCCTGCCCCTGGCCCAAGGCTCAGATACCACCACCCCCACGCGCCTGGTGTCGGCCTGCTGGGAGGGTGTCTCCCAGGCCCCCTCCTGAAGCTGTGGTTTGTGAACCAGCAGCAGCCAGGGGGAGGGTGTCAGCTGCCTGGGCACAGGCCCCTGCACACACCAGGCTCCACCGAGTGTCACTGTCATCTGCACAGGGCTCTGAATAAACAGTTGGCAGCAGCCCTGTCCTGTGTCTGCGCCGTCTGCAGGGAGTGGGGGAAGCATCCAGGGTAGCCTACGCTGCCCCCCTGGCCCTTGGTTGCCCTCCAGGCAGTGCAGGGGCAGCCTGAGGCTGTGGTGGGGTCTGTGTGCCCAAGCACTGCCTGTCCAGCGCCCTGTGAGCACCAGGCAGGGCACGTCTGCCGCCATGCAGCACGGTCTGGCCCTCGAAGTGGTGGGTGGACTGCGCCACATGGTGCTAGGCCTGTGGAGTGTGGAGCCACCTGGCTGCAGGGGATGCCAGCCTGGGAGGAGCTCCTGCCAGGGGGCTGGTGCCAGGGAAGCCCCCAGACAGCAGCAGCTGGAACACCCACCACCGAGGGCCACACAGTCCCAGAGGGCTGGTGCTCTCCTGGGAGGCTGAAGCCAGCAGACTTGAGCAAGAGCAAGGAAAAGAGCAGCAAAACCCCAGGAAGGCTCCACGGCTGGTGAGCGGCAAACCGGCCTGCACTGGCCCGGACCCGAAACAGGCAGCTGACAAACTTAGATGCAAATGCCCTCTTGAAAACTGCAAAAAACGCTGAGCAATTTATGGAAAGGACTTCAAAAGCATGGAGATATGACTCAAGAACGTGTAAGAGATTAAGGGAGCCAATTAGAGACTGAAAAATAACACGTAGATGCTTGACATTAAAAGACTCAATACATGGAAAAACGTCGGGCTAGACATAGCTGGTGTGAGAATTAGGAAGCAGAAGATGGAGTGGAGACGAACCTCAACATAGCGCAGGGCATCAGAACTCACGATGAGGAATGGATGAAGAGGGGCCAAGGCGAGACGCTCTGACACACAGAGCCTGCGAGGCTTCCAGGGGAGTGGGCAGTGGTGGGGATCACGTTTACAGAAGAAAGGGCTGAACTGCGGAAAGACATTTCTCAGAACACATGCTGATGCCTGAACCTGAGAGTGCAGACTGGAGGACACAGACCCTGGAAGCCACAGGCAGCCATGCTGGCTGTGGGCGCTGGCGCAGACTCGCCAGGCCCCGCCTCCCACTGGCACAGCTGTTTGAAAACAGATGCACGTGGCAGAAGGCTGGGGAGCAACCGCAGAACCTCAGCAGTGTCGACCCTCTGCCTTCTGGGATCCCCCAGGCTGACCGCTCCACAGCTGCTCATGGGGAAGTGAGCAGAGCCGGCAGCCGTGGGAGATCACGTGAGCCACAACTGAGGGGACCTTGGTCACTGTTCAGTGCAGCTGTGGCTGCAGCAGGTGAGGCCGAGCCACGCGGACTTCCTCGTTGCCCTCACCACACGGCTCCGGGTGTGGCCTAGCCAGGGAAGAGCATGGTGAAGTGAGGTAACCAGGACCCCAAGTTCCTGCCTGAAGGAACAAAAAGGAGTGTCCAGGCAACTTGAATCTACCAGATCACAGGGAGAGGGGATTGCTCCTGAAGTCTAAGGCCCCTCAAACTGCTTGGATCTGATCCTAGTGATCACACCAGGACCTTGGGAACTTACTGACAGGAACCCGGGGCCCACTGGTGGCATGTGGAGCCGACTAAGGGCACGAGCTGTGAAAGCTGTGCTGGCAGGTGGGAGCTGTGAACAGACAGCTGCCTGCTGAGAAACACCAACATTCTCCATAGGATTTAAACAGCACCTGTCTTGTAACACTCAAAATGTCTAGGGTATAATCTAAAATTAACTGGCACACAAAAAGCCATGAAAACTTTGTCCAGGAAAAAACAACTGACAGACACCAAGAATGAGACAACACAGATGCTGAAATTCCCAACAGACTTTGAAGTAACTATTATAATAGTACTAGAACAAGCAATCACACATATTTTGCAATGGAGATAAAATATAAAAGTCTCAGCAAAGATAATAACTGAAAGCACAATACCTAACATTTTTAAAACTCATGTGATGGACTCAATAGCAGAAAGGAGATGGCAGTGGACAGGGAAAGTGGACTTGATTGAAAGTGGATCAACAAATGATCCAATCTGAACAACAGGAAAAGAATGAAAAACAAAACAAAAAGCCTCAGGGATCTATGGGATAATAACAAAAGGTCTAATATTTGTGTCATTGGAAGCCCAAAAAGAAGAGAGTGGTTTGAATAAATAATGGCTAACAACTTCCCAAATATGGTGGAAGATGTAAACATACAGTTTCAAAAGCAAACCAGGATAAACCTTAAGAAATCCACATCATTTCAAACTGCTGAAAACTAAAGGAAGTCTTGAAGGATCCACAGGAAGAGGACACATTACCTCCAAGGGAGCTACAGCTAGAACTGCGGATTTCTCCTCAGAAGCCACACAGCATTTAAAAAGTGCTCAAAGTAAAGAACTAGCAACCCAGAATTCTACGTCAAGCAAAAATGTCCTTCATGAATGAAGGTGAAATGAATTCTCAGATAAAGGAAAACTGAAAGAATGGTGCAGCCAGCCCTCCTGCTTTAAAAGCACTGCTAAAGGAGGCTCTTCAGACAAAAGGAAAACGGGAGTGAAGGGAGAGCAATAGAAACCGGAAATACAGTGGACTGTTCTCCTGAGTTCTTTGAAATACGCCTGACAGTTGAAAGATAAATTATAACATCGTCTGATAGGGTTTTTAGTATATAAAGATGTAATATGGTAAATATCAAAAATTATTAAACTGTACAGTCTAAATTGTAAACTAAAAAAAAAAAAAAAAAAAAAGATGTAATATGGGAGCATAGTAAAGAGACCTGTAGGTGGTGGGGTTTCTACATGTCAACTAAAGTACAAAATATTGACTCTAAGTAGGTGGTTAAAAATGAAGTACGTATTTTGTGGTCCTTAGAACAACCATTAAAAACACTATAAAAGAGACAGTCAAAATCACAAGAGATACCCTAAAATGATATATTTAAAAATGTTCAAATAACCCTATGTCATTAAAGGTAGGAAAGAGGAAACCAATGAATAAAACAGAACTTAGGGAAAACAATAAGATGGTGAACTTAAATATAATATCAAAATTACATTATGCTAAGAGATTAAAAAACAAAAATGACCCAACTATATGCCATGTATAAGAAACTAACTTCAAATATGACATAGGTTGAAAGTAAGAGGAGAAAAGATATACCATGAACATACTGCTAAAAGAAAACAGGAGTGGCTATACTATTATCAGACAAAGCATTTCAGAACAAAAAATATTATCCAGGATGAAGAGTGACGTTTCATAGTGACAAGAGGGTAAATTCACCAATAAGACACAACCACCCTAAAGGGGTGTGCACCTTACAATGAAGCCTCAAAATACAGGAGGCAAAAGGTGACTGGACTGAGGGAAAACAGTGAAACCCACAAGTATGGCTGGAGCCTCAGTAACAGAGAAAAGCAGCAGGCAAGAAGTCAGCAAGGACACAGAACAATACTGCCAACAGACTGCATCTAGTTGGTATGTCTAGGAAATCCCACCCAGCGGCAGAATGCACATTCCTTTCAAGTGCACATGGAATATCTTGGGTCAAAAAACAGACTTCAACAAATTTAAAAGAACTGAAATGTTCTCTGATCATAGTAAAATTAAACTAGAAATCATTACAGAAGATAGCAGGAAAATCTCCGAAACACCTGGAAATTAAACAACACATTTGTAAATAATCCTTGTGAAAAAGGAAGTCTCAAGGGAAAATAGAAATCATTCATTCATTCATTCACACTCTATGCCCACCAAGCAAAAACTCACCCTTTCTCTGAAGATATTTTGAACTGAATGAAAATGAAAATACAATGTATCACACTTGTAGGACAAAGTTAAAGTGCTGGTAGGAAAGTTTATAGCATTATATTAGAAAAGAAAAGCATGTTAGCAAAGGAAGATCTCTAATCAGTTATCCAAGCTTCTACCTTAAACCAGAAAGAGCAAAACAAACCTGTATCAAATGAAGGAAAGAAAGAATAAAGAGGAGAAATCAATGAATTAGATTGAAAACACAAAAACAACAGAGAAAAATCAGTGAAACCCAAAATGGTTCTTTGGAAAGAACAATAAAATTTATAAATCTAAAAAGAAAAAAAAAGTTGACAAATTTCCAGCATCAGGAATGAAAGAGGAGATATCACTACAGAACCTGTGGACAGTTAAAAAAAATAAGGCAATACTGCAAGTGACTCTACACATATAATTTCAAAATCTTAGACAAAATGGATAAATTCTGCAAAAACTACAAACTATCAAAACTTGACCAAGAAGAAAAAGACACCTCAAATAATCCCATAACTATTAAAAGCCTTGCAAAAAAGAGAAAAAACTCCAGGCCCAGATGATTTAACTGGCAAATTATATCAAATATTTCAGGATGAAGCAGCACTAATCCTATATGTGGAATGAACACTTCCAAACTTTTTTTATAAGGCCAATATTACCCTGATACCAAAACCAGACAAAGACAATCCAAAAAAGAAAACTACAGACCAATATCTCTCATGAATACAGATGCAAAACACTCAAAAAATATTAGCAAATCAAATTCAGCAATATATAAAATAATACATCATGACCACATGGGGTTTATTCAAGGAAAGCAAGTCTGATTCAGTATTTGGAAATCAATCAAGGGAAAACCTCTATATTAACAATATAGAAACAAACACACTTGATCATATAACTTGATGCAAAAAAAAGCAGTCATGAAAAAGCTCTCAGAAAAGCAGGAGAAGGGAAGTTGTTCAACCTAATAAAGGGCATTTTAACAATGTACAGCTAACATTGTACCTAATGGCGAAAGAGGGAATGGTTTCCTCCATGATTGGGAACAAGGCAAGGATAGCCACTCTTTTTAAAAAAGATTTACTTTCTATCCATTTTACCCTCCCCTTCCTCCCCGTTTTTGCTGTTTTGTGTCCATTCGTTAGGCAATTCTCCGTGTCTGTTTCCTGCCCTCTTCTCCCATCCTTCTCCTTTCTTCACCAGGATTTGATCCTGGAAACCTCTGATGTGGGAGAGAGGCATCCTACCGCCTGCGCCACCTCAGTTCCTGGTTTTTTTGGCACTTCTAGTCTTGGCTTTCCCTTGTGTCACTCTCCTGTTACGTCGTCATCTTGCTGCGTGGTTAGGTGAGGCCTGGGCGGCGCACCCATGCATGGGACCAGGGGAAGCTCACCTGTGCGCCTTCTATATATTTTTTTATTTTATTTTACCGAGAGGTCCCGGGGATCAAACCCAGGTCCCCCCATATGGGAAACAAATGCCCAACCAATTGAGCCACATCCTCCCCCTCCATCTTAATATTCCTATTCAACTCATACTGAAAGTCTTAGCTAGAGAAATAAGGCAAGAAAAAGAAATGTACACATACTGGAAAAGAAGAAATAAAACTGTCCCTGTTTATACCTGACATAGCTGTAGAAAATTCTCCAAAATCCACAATAATACTCCTAGAACTGATAGCTGAGTTTCTTAATATTAGATATAAGGTCAACACACAAAAATCACTTTTATTTCTTAACAC
>JAQZBX010097823.1:0-11648 GCA_029593785.1 Cabassous unicinctus | reverse complement strand
GAGGAATCCAAGAAGCCTGAACCCTGGGCAAATGTCGGCAGCTGTCTTGCTCCAACATGTGACATTGGACTTTGGTGAGGGAAGAAACTTATGCTTTATGGCCTGGTAACTGTGGACTTCTACCCCAAATAAATACCCTTTATAAAGACCAACTCATTTTTGGTATTTCACATTAGCACCCCTTTGGCTGACCAATACACCCCAGATAACTCTAAACAACAGGTCTCCCTCCTGGCCCCCCTGAGACTTAACATGTGGGACAACCAAACAGAAAAGCAAACAGCTAGGGCTTCTTCCACAACATTAACAAAGGGTAGAAGGAAAGGCTTTAGAAAGGTCTATCCTGGGACCCCATGTGTGTATCTCACCCTGCAGCACCCTCACACACATATCTTGGGTTGTGTACTTATTTCTAGCTTTCTTGTTTCTTAATAAACTCTTTAGTCTCTTGCCTACCCTATGGTGTGTCCTTAAATTTTTTTACGTTACATAGCCAAGATCCTAGAACCCCAGAAACCAGAACATTGCAATAACATATTTGGCAAGCCAGCCAGGAGACAAAGAGGCAAGTATTGCTAAATGACACCCTATGAAGATTGGTGAGTCTAGGCTTTTTAATTAAAAATCCTGTCTGTGCCCTCTTTTGTTTTATTAGTGAGGCACCTGGGGGTGAGAAATTCCTGCAGATAGTGATCCACTGAGCCAAGCAGAAGACCAGATTGTTCTCCTTGCCCATTGCTAATGGCCCATTAGGGAGTGTCAGCCAGAAGCCACTGCAAAAATCTTCTTCATAATAAGAAAAGTAATATATTCAAAAATCTACAAGACCCATAGGCAATGCCATTATGATGATCCAGATATGGAAATCCACTCCGTGATCTTAATTTTGGGAAATTTATTATCTGGCATATCTCTATATAAACACCTTTTAGCTAATTTAATACATAATTTTTAAAGACTGCTGAATGCTTTCCTACTAAAATTGGGACCATTAGAAGTATTTCCATTCTCACCAATACACTTCATATTTTACTATTCAAAGACTGAATGCTTTACCCTATATTGAGACCAAGAAAAGGATATCTTCTTTCATCAGTTCAATTATATATTGATATTAAGATGGAGTTATTGTAGTAAGTCAAAGAGTGGAAAGAAAAATCAGAAAACATGGAAAAGAAAATTGTTTTTGATTGCCAATGACATGATTGGATATCAGAAACTACTATTAAATTAGCAAAAATATTTAGAGGTAATAAGTAACTGTACTAAGGTCACTATGTCCAAAGTTAAAATAAACTTCAATTTCTATATATTAGAAATTTAATGAGAGAGGTTGCAGCAGTTTGGTATTATTTATGAATTCCAAAAAGAGATATTGTATTATGTTTGTAAGCTGGTCTGTTCCAATGGGTATGATTAAATTATTATTAGAGCTTTGATTGGTCCATGTCAGTAGGATTTTGAGAAAATAACATGGCAGAGGATTTAGTGGGACTTTTAATGCTGGAGCCCCAGGAAGAAAATACACAGAGAAGCAGATACATGAGGAAAGAGAGAAGACTCCGTTAGACATGGCAGAGGCACCAGGAAGGGAGATAAGCCATTCCTCTGACAATTTACAGCTGACCTTGTGTAGAGAGTAGGGCAGATAAGCTTGGAGAGAAATGAGCCCTGGGAGAGAGAAGAGACTTATCCCAGCCTACAGCTGGTATTGGAAGAAGCTGGGACCATGGAGCCTTAAGAGGAAGAGGAAGACAGAACCCATGCAAATGATGGCATCCATCTTGCTCCAACACATGGCAACAGACTTTGGTGAGGGAAATAACTTACACTTTATGGCCTGGTAACTGTAAGATTCTACCCCAAATAAATACCCTTTATAAAAGCCAACAGATTTCTGGTATTTTGCATCAGCAACCCTTTGGTTAACTAATACATAGGTACTCTATGTTCCTGGGACTGTAATTCCTTGGTGTCAGAATTTTCATGTCTAGTTCAGTGATGGATCCACCCAGCAGCAGAAGTAGTCATCGGAAATTCAATTATTTCAAGGATGTCTCTGTGGGTAAGTTCATTGTTCTCATCCTACAAGTAGGGATCATCCTCAGACTCTCTCTCCCTGGGATTTCCAGCCTCATTGGATGTGCAAAGTATCTCGATGCATCCTTCATTGGTTATGTCATTCCATAGATGTCTATCATGATATAGCCCTTGCCCTTGACATCAACATGAGTAACATAGATTGTGTCTTTCCACAATGCCAGTTGTTTCCATAAGCCACATTGCCATATCTGGGAACTTTTGATTCCCCAATAGTGTTCTGTACATGTTCCTGACATGATATTGTTTATGGCTCCCACTGTGAGGCAGTAAACAGTTACACTGGGTGCTAGGGTGCTTTGTTCGAAGTGTTCCAGGGTTAAGCAGATCACTCATACTTGAGCACAATGGGTAATTTTCCCCTGTGCTATAGGTGGCTTATTGTCATTCTGAGGCTAGGTAAACAGCAGCTGCTCCCCAATGGATGCCAGAATGCTTCAGCTTGGCTTATCCATCAGTGAAACAGCACCTAGTGGTCATCCTTGAATTGGGGCCTTCTGTATTTCAATACAAGGATGGGAAGGACTTCATCTCATATTGCAACAGGATCATTGTTGAGGGACACTTCTGCTACCACTTCGTGCAAGCATGTCATTCTTTTGAGGCCCAGGCAAGCACAGCTTTTAATTTACTACTTAGATTTGATGATACTCTGTCACTGAGCACATCCTGGATAAGTGTTCTTATTACCCAGGACCCAGGATCTGAGGGGATTTCTAGACTCAGGAGGATCTGAGAGCTCTTGGTAATCCTTACCATTTTCATTTCCACCAAGGTCCAAATAGCATATCAGATGTTGCCTTTTGAAGGACTAGTCCTGGGTTTTGTCTGGGAACTTTGTGGCCTAAAAGCACATAGCTTTTCTTTCCATATGACCCAATATAGAGGTGCCAGGATGATGTGAAGTTTTGGAATATGTTGACACCAATATGCAAATACCTTAGTAAACCACTGGGCTTCCCTTTTGATGGTGGATGACTTTAAGGACAGTAATTTCTCCTCTACTGCCTCAAGGATCCAGTGCTAGCTTGAGCTGATATACTACCAAAGAAATTGACCTTTTGAGCTGGGCCTTGCATCTTGTTAGAATTTATGGCACAACCAAATTGTTGAATCACAGTTAGCAATGCATGCAGTCCCTGAGCAGTTTGTTCCTTGCACTGGTCCACCAACCTGAAATCATCAGTATAATGGAACACTTGGAGTTCTCTGGGTAGGGGTAGCTTACTCCAATCCTGCTCAACCCATTGATGGCAGGTAATGATTGATTTTAAATTCTCATGTGGCAGTTCAATGACTATACAGCTTGTGTTGGAAAGAAAATTGATTCTGGTCCTCCTCTCAGAGTGGGAAGGCAAAAACGGCATTCACCAGATCAAAACTGCATGTCAAATATCAGTGGAAGCCATGATGGATTCCAAACATGTCACAATGTATGGGATTACAGGTACCAAAGGCAGCAGTTCTGCATTTAAATGTCAATAGTCAACAGTTAGTTACCATGCTCCACTTGCCTTTTCCATTTGCCACACCAGGCTATTATAGGTGGAAATGGGGGAACAGAGGACAGCTAATGAAAGAAGTTCCTTTTCTCCACCAGGAAAGCAGTATTGCCACTGTTGGACAAGGCAAGGAGGTAGGAGTACTGGAGGTGTTGAGTCCAACTCTCCCCAACCATGATAGCACAAATTTGTTGGGATTGGGGATATTATACTTGTTGTCATGCTTGGGATGTCCAGTGGTGCATGATGTTGGTTAATACAATGTATTCCATGGCAGAAAGTAAGACTACAGAGGTGGCCAAAGCCAAAGGGACCAACGAACAGGATAGCAGTAAACCCCAATTACCATACCCTTGTGGAATGCCCAAGACCTCCCTTCTGCATCTACTGGAATGACATTGACTTGGGTGCCTGTAACCAACAATGCCAGAAAGTTTTGTCCAATGACCCCAAATTGTATATGTACTGGGGTATATGGCCTAGGGTCTTGGAGGATTGTCAGGGTTTTTAGCCACAATCCTCAGCTCTTTTCAATTTGGTCATGTCTTGGTTTAGAGATTCCTCCCAGTGGCCAGACTTTTCACTCACAGTTGAAAGTGGAAGCAGGAGCAACTTTGGCAACTAAGGGTAGGGGATCTGGAATATTAAGATTGTCTCTATTCAGCCTGCAGCCCTCCTTCTAGTTTAAGTTTTTCACAAAGTTCTCAACTGGAAATCCTCTCTATGTAACCCGGGTAGTGGAAGCTCCAATCTCATTGATCTCTGTGTGTAAACATCAAAACACCTCTCTAGAATTCATGGGGAGTTTATCAAATTCTCATTTATTGCCACCCTTCCTCCATTGGATGGATACAGCATGCTCTAGGTCCCCCACCCACTCTGGTGTACTAGAGGTTAACCTTCAGTTTGGCCTTCAAGGACATCAGTTCTGTTTTGTCCAAAATGCTCCTATACAAAAGGAATGCAAGAGTGATTAAAATAATGGCAAAAAATCAACCCACTCCATTGCTTACTTCCCCGCACACTCTGCTTACAGGACAAAATCTGTGGAGCAAATTGCTCTGTGGTGCATCATGGGAACACAAGCTCAGGCACAACAACTTTTAGTAAATGATCACTTTATTCTTTGCACAGAACAAAATGTCCAAGAGAGCAGGAAAAGGACTCCATCATGGCTGGTCTCCCAGGGAGGCCAACTGCTTGAGCCAGTGTTGTAAGTTGGCAGCTCCAAATGCTTCACATTGGAGAGGAGAGACTTGTGCTAATTGAATGTTCAGTATTTATACACCAGAGCATATGGGGAACTGCCAATAAGAGTTCTCACTCTGATAAGCACCTGGGGCTACATGTTTCCAGTCTCTGGGTTTAAGGATGTCAAGGCTTTTCCATTAGACCTAACATATGCACGAGGCCATGGAATGTAAACATACTGAGGCATGTGCAAACAATAGAAGTGGGAGTAGACAAGGGCTGGGAGATGGCTTCTGGTGTGTCTCTGACTTCCTCAACATATTAGATTCTCCAGTGTGTCCCCTGTAGGCACAAGTTATTGTATATTGGGCTACTTTGTCATCTCATGAAATATTGTTGTTGCCCATTCTGACATTAAATTCAGTTGGGCTCAAAAGAAACAATCCTCAGAAACAAATCACAACATTTTGGAACAGTAGTCATATGGAAATTCTTCCTGGGATAGCCTGGTGACATTTAGGCTTTCAATTAAAAGGAAGCATTTCTTCCCCAATGTTGAGGCACTCTGTATGGAGAGTCATTGGGCTTCAAAAGATGTCAAGCATGGCCAGTGAACTCTGTCCTTCTTTTCTTTTTCTTTTTTTAACTTTATTTTGTACATTTAACAATTGAAAATATAAACAACTGAAAACTAAAATGATAACACAGTTGAATAAAAACATATATTCCTCAATTAAATGTACTGGATACCTATACATTTTTTTGATCATACAATATGTTACACAATATATTTGGTTCATAGTAATGCAGTCATACAGTATTTGTCCTTTTGTGTCTGGCTTGCTTTGCTCAACATAATGTCCTCCAGGTTCATCCATGTTGTCATATGCTTTACAACTTCAATTCCTCTTACAGCTGCATAATATCCCATTGTGTGAATAGACCACAGTTTGTTTACCCATTCTTCTGATTATGGACACCTGGGTTGTTTCCAACTTCTGGCAATCATGAATAGTGTCACTATGAATATCGGTGTTCAGATATCTGTTGGTGTCATGGCTTTCAGTTCTTCTGGGTATATACACAATAGTGGTATTGCAGGGTCATCTGGCAAGTCTATATTCAACTTCTTTAGGAACTGCCAAACAATCCTCCACAGCAGCTGTACTATTCTGTATTACCACCAACAGTGAATAAGTGTTCCTATCTCTCCACATCCTCTACAACACTTCAAGTTCTCTGTCTTTTTAATAGTGGCCATTCTGATAGGGGTAAAATGATATCTCATTATAATTTTGATTTGCATTTCCCTAATCATTAGTGATGTTGAGCATTTCATGTGTTTTTTTGTTTTGTTTTGTTTTGTTTTTGTCATTTGTATTTCTTCTTTGGACAAATGTCTATTCAAGTCTTTTGCCCATTTCTTAATTGAGTCGTTTGTCTTTTAATTGTCGAGTTGTACCATCTTTTCATATACCCTGGATATTAAATCCTTATCAGATATGTAATTTCCAAATATTTTCTCCCATTGACTTTTTGGCCTTTTCACTCTTTTGACAAAGTCCCGTGAGATACAAAAGTGTTTAATTTTGAGGAGGTCCCATTTATCTATTTTTTCTTTTGTTGCAAATGCTTAGGGTGTAAGGCCCAAGAAACCATCACCTACTACAATGTCTAGAAGATGTTTCCCTAGATTTTCTTCTAGTAGTTTTATGGGTCTGGCTTTTATATTTAGGTCTCTGATCCATTTTGGGTTGATTCTAGTATAGGGAATGAGATAGGGGTCCTCTTTCATTCTTTTGGTTATAGATATCCAGCTCTCCTGGCACCATTTGTTGAAAAGACTGTTTTGTCCCATTAATATTAACTTAAAAGATTTGTCAAAAACCAGTTGACTGCATAGGTAAGGGTTCATCTATGGGCTCTCAATTCTATTCCACTAATTGATGTGTCTATCTTTATGCCAGTACCATGCTGTTTTGAACACTTTAGCATTGTAATATGTTTCAAGGTCAGGCAGTGAAATTCCTCCCATGTTGTATTGTTTTTTAGAATGCTTTTGGCTATTTGGGTGCACTTTCCCTTCCAAATGAATTTGGTAATTGTGTTTTCTAATATTGTAAATTAAACTGTTGGGCTTTTGATTGGCATTTCATTGAATCTATGAATCAGTTTGGGTAAGATTGACATCTTCATGATATTTATTCTTCCAATCTAAGAAAACGGAATGCTTTTCCATTTGTTTAGGTCTTTTAAATTTTCTTTTAGCATTGTTTTGTACTTTTCTGCATATAGGTCCTGAACGTCTTTGGTCAAATTGATTCTTAGGTATTTGAGTCTTCTTGTTGCTATTGAAAATGTTATTTTCCCCCTGATTTCCTCCTCAGATTGTTCAGTACTAGTATACAAAAACATTACTGATTTTTCCTTGTTAATCCTGTATCCTGCCACTTTGCTGAACTCATTTATTACCTCAGGTAGCTTTGTTGTGGATGCTTCAGGATTTTCAAAGGACAGGATCATGTCATCCTCAAACAGTGAGAGTTTTACTTCCTTTACTTCCTTGTTCCCAAAATTAGAGGGAAAGCATTCAGCCTTTCTCCATTGAGTATGATGTTGGCTGTGGGTTTTTCATATATGTCTTTTATCATATTGAGAAATTTTTCCTCAATATGACCCACTTGGTCATGATGTATAGTTTGTTTGATGTGTTGTTGAATATGATTAGCAAATATTTTATTGAGGATTTTAGCATCCTGGTATATTAGAGAGATTGATCTGTAATTTTTCTTTCTTGTGGCATCTTAGTTTGGATTTGGTATTAAGGTAATGCTGGCATAATAGAATGAGTTAGGCATTATTCCTTCTATGTCTATTTTTTGGAAAAGATTAAGCAGGATTGGTGTTAATTCTTTCTGGAATGTTTGGCAGAATTCACCTGTGAAGCCATCTGGTTCTGGGTTCTTTTTTGATTCCCTGTTGATATGTGCTGTCTAATGGTGATAATGGTGTATACAAATCCCCTAGTATAGTTGTAGAGGCATGTATTTCTCCACTTAGTTTTTCCAGTGTTTGCATCATGTATTTTGAGGCACATTGGTTAGGTGCATAAATGTTTATGATTGTTCTTTCTTCTTGAAAGATTTTACTCATTTTACTAATACATAGTGCCCATCTTTGTCTCTTACAATATTGTGGCATTTAAAGTCTATTTTGTCTGATATAACTATAGCTACTCCTGCCCTTCTTTGGTTATTGTTTGCTTGTAAGATTGTTTTCCAGCCATTCACTTTCAGCCTCCTTGAGTCCCTGGGTCTAAGGTTGGTTTCTCGTAGACAGAATATAGATGGGTCATATTTCCTTATCTATTCTGCCAATCTGTGTCTCTGGGCTGGAGAGTTTAATCCATTAATATTCAGTGTTATTACACTCAAGGAATTATTTAAAATAGCCAAATTTTCTGTTGGGGACCTTCACAGTAGCACACA
Organism: Cabassous unicinctus; assembly: GCA_029593785.1. Classification (NCBI taxonomy): domain Eukaryota; kingdom Metazoa; phylum Chordata; class Mammalia; order Cingulata; family Chlamyphoridae; genus Cabassous; species Cabassous unicinctus. Next base: position 3,367 of record JAQZBX010097823.1, on the reverse strand, counting down.
TATTATCACCTTGTCAGCAGCACCGGTGATATGTAACATGGCCACCAAGGCTGATACAAGAACAGCTTAAGCTATTGTTAGCCTTCTTCAAGGAAGTTAAGAGAGTTCACGCCTAAAGCTTTTCTGCCGCCTGCCTCAGCAACAACAACCACCAATCCTGGACTGCCACCCATCCTTAACAGCCACCAATCCTCACCCTTTTCCCCCTCAGTATATATACCCTGCCTCTTCAATAAACTTTTGCAGCTTGATCAGAATCCTGTCTTGCTGTCATCTCTCGCGTCTCTTGTTCAATCCCGTTCCCGCTCCCCCTCTCTAGGTTCCCGTTGATTGTCCCGCAGGCCGGGACAATTTTCTGTGGGTTTATGTATGTCATATGCTTTTTTAATTTTCTTTTTGTGTTTTGAGCTGTTCTTACACTCTCCTCCAACTCTCTCTCTTCTGATTTTTCCTTTCAACCTGCAGAACTCCCTTTAGTATTTCTTGAAGGGCAGGTTTCTTATTGGCATACTCTGTTAATTTCTGCTTATATTTGAATATTTTGAACTCTCAATCATTTTTTAATGTGAACTTTACTGGATAGAGAATTCTTGGCAAGAAGTTTTTTTTTCTTTTAGTACCTTAACTGTGTCATACCACTGCCTTCTTATCTCTATGATTTCAGATGAGAAATCAACATTTAATCTTATTGAGCCTCCCTTGTATGTGATGGTTCTCTTTTCTCTTGCTGCCTTCAGTGTTTTCTGTAAGAATGTAAGAATGTGATAATAACAACAGGAAGCAGAACTGAGAAAGGTGAAGGAAGGAAAAGAGTTAGTCTTGGTAGACAAAATCAGTTTACACAGAAAAGGGGAAATCAAGGATTAGGATACACAGCAAACAAGAAACAAGCCAGCAGCACCTAATTAAATAAAAAAAAGAAAGTGGGGTGGGGGAAGAAAGAGGAAAGAAAAGCAAGAAAACAAACAAACAAACAAAACCCAAACCAACACACAAACAAGCAGTCAAACAAAAACTAATGAAGAACAGAGTTCCCTTTTAGGCCTCTGTGGAGTTTCTCAGGCTGCCAGTGTCATCAATCAATTACCCTGTAGCCTTCTTTCTGCAGGTTTTGAAGTGGGATTTAGCAAGGAAACTAAGTATAAATAAGAGACCCAAGAGAAGCTGATACAAAAATCATGTCTATATATTTTCTGTCCTAAAGTTTTTTCTGGATGTTTGATATCCTGATTGATCACTACTCTAAGAGGAGCTGGGAATTAAACTAGGGACCTTGCATATTCAATATGAAACTCCCCCACTGAGCTAAACTTTCTCATTGGGTCAGTTAGCTCTTCAGAAAGCTATCCAGTCACTTTCCCCCAGGCAGGTTTGACTCTTTGCAGTTGAATAGACCCCTGTTGATTAGGAGCCTCTCTGTCCCTGCACCCTTTCTATTCTAATTGCTTTCTCCTCCAGGGCAACAGAATGCAACAGCCTGTGCCTGGTTGTGTGAAACCCCCTCCTTTCTTCTGGTCAGGTTGAGTACCCTTTTGAAATTCAAATTCACCACAGAAAAATGACTCTCAAGCCTCTTCCAGACCACCCCCTCATCTCAGAGGACCCTAAATAGGCTCTTAGAAGCTTATTAAGTACTTCCTAGTAGCCAATTGCCTGACTCCACCCACTTCCACACCAAGTTTCTCTCTCCCAAGGTGGTTAGGTAAATCAGGCTGCCTCAGCAGATTTGCCCCTCTCCTTTTCTTGGTGCCACCTCCAGCCAGCTGGTATGTCCCTAAAAGCTCAAAGGGGGTCCAGTCAACCAAACTCACAAAAAGGAAACCCCTCTCCACCCTTCACTAGAACCCTTTCACTCTTGCAGAATGCTTCCTCCTGCTGGGTGGTCAGAGGGAGTCAGGACATACGAGGGTTTTCCTTGGAAATGGGGCTTAGCTGTCTCACAGTTTCCAGCTTCCAGGGGAAGCAACTCTGAGTTTTACCTTAGGCAATTTATCTCTTTGTCCAGCTCTCTCCAGATCGATTCACTGAAGCCTCCTGCTCTGTGGGCTCCCCAAAAAGCTCACTCCGGCAGGATTCTGCCCTCACTCAGCTGTTTTTTGTGAGAGAGATGGTGGATGCACATTTAAACAAATTCTGTCTTGCCACTCCTCCGAGCACAGCCCCATAAGTTTTGAAAAGTTGTGTTTTCATTTTCATTTGTCTCAAAATATTTACTGATTTCACTTGCAATTTCTTCTTTGACCCATTGATTTTACTTAGGAGTGTGTGGTTCATCCTCACACATTTGCAAATTTAGTTTTTTCCTATCTGTTATTGATTTCCAGTTTCATTCCACTATGATCTCAGAAGGTGATTTGTAATTTCCAAATTTTTATATTTATTGAGAGAGGCATTGTGACCTAACATGTGGTCATCCTGAAGAAAGTTTCATGGGCATGTGAGAAGAATGTGTAACCCACTGAGCTTGGATGCAGTGTTCTGAATATGTCTGTTAGGTCTAGCACATTTATCATATTGTTCAACTTCTCTGTTTCCTTGTTGATCTCCTGTTTAGTTGTTCTATCTAATGATGTGAGTGGAGTGAAGAAGTCTCCAACGATTGTTGTAGAGATGTCTATTTCTCCCTTTAATTTTGCCAGAGTTTGTTTCATGTATTTTGGATGACCCTGGTTAGGTGCATAGATATCTATGACTTTTATATCTTCCTGGATTGTCTCTTCTATTAATATATAATGGCCTTCTGTATCTCATAAGATTTTTGCATCTAAAGCCTATTTTGTGTGATATTAGTATAGCTACTTCTGCTGCTTTTCTGGTTACTATTTGCATGGAGTATTTTTTTCCAACCTTTCACTTTCAGCCAGTGTGTTTCCCTGGATCTAAGGTGAGTTTCTTGTAAGCAGCATATGGATGGCTCATGTTTATCCATTCTGTCAGTCTGTATCTTTTGATGGGGAGTTTAATCCATTGACATTCAATGATTTTACTCTAAATGCACTATTTACTTCCTCCACTTTATTCTTTGTTTTTCATATGTCATATCTTATTTTTGTCTGTCTTTTTACTCTTTTGATTATCTTTCTTGCTATTCTTTATTTCTATAATCTGCTCCAAGCCTGTCTTTCCTCTCTTTTTCTTTCAAATTCTAAGGCTTCCTTTAATATTTCCTGCAAAGGTCTATTCTTTTTTGTAAACTTTTAGTTTCTATTTGTTTGTGAATATTTTATACTCACCTTCATATTTGAAGGGCAATTTTGCTGGATAAAGAATTCTTGACTGGCAGTTTTTCTCTTTCAATATCCTATATGTATCATAGCACTGTCTTCTCACCTCCATGGTTTCTGAAGAGAAATCTGCACTAAGTCTT